>JAIOTZ010001873.1:0-27416 GCA_023374045.1 Limonium bicolor
CATCTCCAATCCTCACTATTCCATCAGCTTCAAAACCTCTTCACAAGAACCGCCTATACCATTTCCCCACCGACTCCAGAAGCAGAAATTGGATAATGAATATGGTAAGTTTCTGGCAATGCTGAAGCAACTAAACGTCAACATACAGTTTGTAGACCTCATTGCCAAAATGCCAAACTATGCCAAATTCCTCAAACACCTCATATCCAACAAAACTAAATTGGCCGAAGTCGGTACGGTACCTCTCAATGTAGCTTGCTCAGCTATTCTGCAACAACCACTACCTTCCAAATGCAATGATCCGGGCAGCTTCACTATTCCAGTCACAATTGGTAGCACCTCATTTCCATACTCCCTATGCGATCTGGGTGCCTCCATAAATTTGATGCCCCTCTCCACTTTCAAAAAGCTGGGAATTGGAGAGATGAAAAAGACTAAGATGACCCTGCAACTGGCGATGGTTCAGTAGCATACCCAAGCGGAGTGGTGGAGGATGTTATCATTAAAGTGGAACACTTATACTTCCCATGCGATTTTGTCATTCTAGACATCGAAGAGAACTCCACTACACCTCTCATCCTTGGACGACCATTCCTTGCCACAGCCGATGTGCACATTTGGGTAGCCCAGGGGAAAATCACCCTTCAAGCTTATAACGAAAAGCTGGAGTTTGCATCAGGAAGATCTCCAGATAGCAAATCCAAAGATCTCAAGTTCGTAAGGGATACTCAATCATCATCATCCCCACTTCTGTTTATCACCCTTCCAGACGGCATGTCTATTACAGAGATACCACCACCAATCCCGGATGAAGAGCGGGATAAGAAAAGAAAACATGCATCCCGGTGGACACTCAAAAATACCATCGAGTCATGCTTTGGATCTCCTCCTCATAACCACCCCCCATGATCGATCTAACGACAAAGCGTCTAGCCAAAGACGTTAAAGAAGGGCAGCTTTCCGGGAGGCAACCCGGACGAACTTATCTTTTATATGCTTTTTATGCTGTTATAATTTTCAGGTTCCCTTTAAATTTTTTTTTGCTAACTCTTAACCCCGTTTAGTATGGTTGCTTCTAGTGTCTTATGCAGGTACAATTTCATGTCTACACCGCAACCAAGCTACGCTACTTGAGGCTGAAGCTCAAGTGTGGGGGAAGTTCAATACACGCTAGCAAAAATAATCTCAGGGGAGTACCAGTTTCTTTAATTATGCTTTTATTTAAATAAATATGCAGAAGAGTTTATGTGCTTAAATGATATTCGTGAGCTTCGTGTTCTCTCTATTTTATCTACTTACCGAAAAGGCCTTCTGAAACTTCCCTTGTTTTTCTGGTGAACAATGAGGACATTGTTCAATTTAAGTGTGGGGGAGTGTGCCCTTTTCGGTGACATTTTATGCTAAAATGCTTAATCTCTCTGCTTATCTTGCGTTTGTTCAAATTCAATATCGTGGACCCTTTTTATGTGGGTTGTTCTCTTTAAGAATAAATACTGTTATGAATTGTGGGATAAATGGTACAAAAATTTTAAAATTTTGATTACTTTTGAGGAGCATTTTTATGCGGTGTGACCAAATGATCTGAAATGGATGGATTTTTATTACTCAGGGGTTCTTTCTGTCTTCTTTCTTAGGGATTGCTAAGGGGTGCTTCTCTGTCAAAAAAATATAAAAAAAATAATAAATAAGGGACTTGCGAGACACCATTGGTAACCAACAAAGAGAGTTGAGTGTTCTTTAAACGAAGGCTTAATGCCTACATATTATCTTCTCATCTCTTATGCAAAAGTGAAACAAATGCTTAATTCTATTTTTCCTTTTGTTTTCTCCTCAATGCCCATTCTTGAGAGAAGTTGGCCATGGTAAAAGTTCTCAAAGTCACCTTAAATCAAGAAGCATTGAAGTACTCCGGATCATACCCCGAAACTCTAATTTTTATTTTTGCCCTGAGTACACCTATGCCACCAGTAGGTGATGGATCACACTCCTCTAAAAAGTTTAAGATCATGTACTATTGACTTCTTTATCCTACCCTTCATAATAGTATTTGTTAATATTGAGCATTCCCTACTTGTTTGGGTACATGGTTTTGCTTGAGGACAAGCAAAAGGTAAGTGTGGGGGTGTGATAAGTGTCTAAATGAGCATGTTTTATAGGTGTATTTCATATATATTTAGCACTTTTCTGCTCATTTCTCACTTATCGTATGTTTTTCCTCTAGTTTATGTTTTTTGATTATCTCACAAATTTATTGGTTTAAACATGAGGAAAAGCCAAGCTAGGAAGAAAGTACACGAAGAGACCAACGCATAGCCGCAGACGGCTCGAAAAACGGAGTCCAAACGAAGAATCTAGAGCCGGTCAAAGTTGGAAGGAGAATGGGTCAATACTTGCTTGAGACCGCATAGGCAACCGCCTTGTTATAAGGCGGACAACACTCATGTGTCCGCATGTGTTTCAGGCGGACAAGACTGGCGGACAAACAACATACAACCGCCTATATTGTGGGTGGTAGTCAAGGCGGACGAGAGACAGACGACAACCGAGAGATTTGCCAGCTTGGTCTGGGACTTATATCCTTGCCCAAGTCCCGGACCACATGTAATTTTAAAACCGAGAAGATTCGCTTGCATTATGGTCCGGGACCTAACTCTTGCCCAAGTCCCGGACCAATTTCAGTGATGTACGCATGCGGACTGCAAGCGGACTCCAGGCGGACAAGAGACGCCGCTAGTCTTCTTCTTCGCGACGCGTTGTTCTGCAAATGGATTCTGCTATCCATCTACTCCCACCGCACCGCCTACCTTAAATCGCTCACGCGTCGGCTCTGTCCCCTGCATTAAATGAAGCAATCAGTCTGCAATCAGTGCTCAATCAATGCTCTTCTTCATCTGCAATCAAATTCGTATGGATCAATCTTCTTCCAATCCTCTATATAAACTCACCACCATAACTGCACAAAACACACGACGCACGACGGGAGTCTGAAGAATTCGCTCACCACACTCATCCATTCCCTTCCATTTAATTTCCTCCCGTAACACCACAACATTCCACACTCACACAGTAACAAAGAAATAGAAGAGCAGCAGTGAGAGCGAGAGCAGACCAGTTCTTCCTCTGAATTAATGTCAAAATCTATCTGTGTAATCTTCTTATCCCCGTTAATGTCTGAGTAATTTTCATTTGTATCCTAGGATGGGGGTTTATTTCTAATATTACGTAAATTAATATTTATCACCTGTCTCTCTTATTTTAACTTGTTTTAATTCCTTTCAACTAAATTGCTAAATGCTTTGCGCGACAAACGACTACATTTATTGGGTAACTATCAACATATGATTTTGAGATAGTCTAGGTACCACAAAGGAATTAATCTTAGTATTTACACTCCGGACTAAGCAGGAAAATATTAAGGCTTTTATTAAGAGTTCGTAACTGACAATTATTAACTCTAATAGGCAATAAATAATTGAGACAGGGTTATAAATATGTTTAAGTAATTTAGGAAGTTCCCCCGCTATCCTAGGATACATTTTTCCATTCACATCAATTAATTCACCTTTTTACTGTTTTTTTATATTCCTGTATTAATCAAACAACAAATCAAGCTTGCCTCCGGCTAAACCCCTTTTTACAGTTTTTAAGTAACTACCAAGACTAGGATAAATTGAACAATCTCCCTGTGGATACGACACTTGTTTTACTAACTACGACCGGGATTTGTTTGCAGCCCGACGTTTATAATTTGAGTTTTTAATTTCTTTTCTTTTAATTTTACACCAGTTTAACCACTCAGAAAATAACCTTCTGCAAGCGGAACCTGATCGGGAACCCCTTAGTGATCACAAATGTGCAACCAAGTAGTTCGTAAACTACCGGGATTCCTCACCTCAACTCATACCATCTCTCTCATAATGTAACACCCCACTCTATAAACCCGTAATAATCACTCCCGTAATAATCACTCTCGTAACATAATTAAAGACGTCTCACAGTGGAAGTTAAACTACATTAATCCTCACTTGGGTGTCACATGCCATTACTCGCCCATGCGAGTAACGAAGCATATCCAAATATAACAAATGACAACAACAACTAACCGCAGTGATGAACGAGATTTTACTACATTATCCTATATACAAACCGGTACCTATAACAAGTGAGCACTTAAGAATTCCCAGATTACAACGTACTAACATGAAATAATCCTAGAAGCGTAATAAAAGTCGAGGTCATCTACCCACGATCCCGCACTCCGGCGTCAATCATCAATCACCTGAAACATAAAATATCGGTGCCCATGGAGGGCTCAGCACTTGGCCGAGTATGTTAAACCATGTTGTCCTAGACCCTTTAGGTCACTTAGGTCAATTAGCCGTCTGAACATGAGGTTGATTACATGCTGGTTCATTTTGCAGTTTATATACAGCAGTAAATAACATGCATAAGCATACAGTAATCCATCAAAGTGACAATCCATCCATTACATACAATCCACGACATACCAGATACCATGTTCTATAAACAGTCATACAATATACAGTAAACCATACAAACGCGTAGTTACTTCCATCGAGATGTTAGTAGTTTTTCCTTAAATTATGTTAATCACCATTTAGTCTTACTCTCAATACCATTAGGCGTCATGTTAGGACAACCCGGAAATAACCTTACTGGACAGTAGTCCTCCCTACACACGAAGTGCTCATTGCCAAGGATCACTCGATCCCGGGGCTTCCACTTGCCTAATAAAGGCGTCCATGAATGGCCGAAGCCGTGTGCCAAAGTCGGCACCCTGGTCCAACAGCCTATCTAGGCCCGTCGGAATATAGGGGAGTCGGTCCGATACGGACGTTATACTCCGGTGATCACCAATGCGCAACCAACTAGTCGAAACTAATTGGATTCCCATACCATTTACCATAACCAACACTCTCCAATGTATGATTAATCCTTATCAACTACCCTAAGTAAATACTTAGGTTTTGAAGAAATCTTTACCATTATTACCTTTGAAGTCTTATGTACTACCCTAGACATAGTCTAGATTAAAGTCATGTTCGAGTATCAAGATCTAGAGACTGGGGATCCCGAGTCTCATTCCTAAGTGTTTTACTTAGGTCAGTTAGGGATAAGTTCTAGAATATTAGTATTCCAACCGCATAAACAATCATAGTAATATTGTCTGAAGACATCGCGCACAATAATAAACGCTTACCAACCTTATAAATATTCCACACAATCATGCATAGCAAACATATCGCTCTTGTCACATAGTCAATCAATACCCGAACCGAGGCTTCCCTCAGAGGTTCGGACCACACAAACATACCGTACACCGTCGAACGTTCGCGTGACAATTCCCGCGTACCCCGTAGCACTCATAATGCTTGTCTCTACCAACTCGCACTTCTGGTACATACGTTGTTCTAATATCAGTATATATCTAGGTGTAACTTGAAACATTACAATCGCTAATATACGTTACAGTTTCGTAACTTTTTCTACGTGCATGTTACGTACTATACAACTATATTATTTATAATGGTTACTCTTGTAATCACGTTTGTACTTCTAATTGTATAATCCCGTTTGTCACTCGTTATCCATATTATACCCTTATGTCATGTTATAAATCCGCAATATATAATTATAGAGTTCCTCTGATAATAAGGTTCCAACCAGACAATATACTTCCAAAATTTTCCAACTTACCCCATCATTTAATGTA
This sequence comes from Limonium bicolor, assembly GCA_023374045.1. Lineage (NCBI taxonomy): Eukaryota > Viridiplantae > Streptophyta > Magnoliopsida > Caryophyllales > Plumbaginaceae > Limonium > Limonium bicolor. The sequence continues at coordinate 5,735 of JAIOTZ010001873.1, forward strand.
AATGTTATAATGCATATTTGCTCTTTAATAACCCCTTTATGACAAATCCTTTCATACTTAATTATATAATGTCACATTATATTACCCAAAAACTTTATTTATAACCTGCCCATATTTATATTTTTTTTTTTCCAAACAACCCCTTTTTATTTTCGTTAGTTCTCCTTTTCATCCTATATGTTTTTTTTTACAAAACTACCCCATACTCCATACTTGTTATATTCTTAACCTTAGTAATTTATAATCCAAGATATTCCAACCTTATAATATACATATATATATATATGTGTATATATTACGAACAGCTCCATTACTTATTCAGATTTACTTGCTCACCCATATGTTTCTCTTAATTATAATATAACCCCCTTTATTTTATAAACTCTCTTTAATTACTTAAAACTTTATAATATACACTTTAATTATTTTTAAATACCAAAACTAACCCAACACTTCTCCTAATTCTCAATAACCCCACCTGTTCGGTCCTGATGTATCTTACCCATACTTCCATCATTTACACTTTGGCCCATATTTATTTTCCAACTTACAACTTAATATCAACTTTATATTATACACGTTGATTTATTTAATCCCAAAATCCAACCAATATTTTCTCCAAATTTTTGAACAACCTCAAGGGTTGTTCTAATCTCCATTTCCTCCCAAACTTTCAGTTATTCACCGAGTAGCCCATAAGTTTTATAAAATGTTACATTTTAATACTTAAACTATATGTTATACTCCTTAATTAATTAAATCACAAAACCGACTTATAATTTCCCCCTATTACATACAGACCCTCAAGGTCATTTAAATTCTAGTCCATCCCCTAATCTTTCGAAAATTACATTATATACCCATAGATTTTTAAATCGTTACAAATTAGTACTTAAACCATATACTACAATCCTTAATTAATTAATTCATCAAGGCTAACCCAAAAATTCTTTTAATTTCCAAACAGACCCCTAGGGTCTTAATATTTATTTCCCAACACCTATATTTCTCGGTAATTACTTATACACCCCATTTCTTTTTATAAATGCTATTTTTGACTTAATATTTCTTTAGATACCCAAAATAATTACTTCTATTATTTAACTTTGGTCAAACCTCACTTGTGGTGAAGGTTGACCACCTAAATTATCCCTTTGACCAGACTTGTTTTTATTTATGAATATACCCCAATTAATTCTCTATTTTTGCAATTAACCCTTAATTTCATAAAGTTCACATCTTATACTTATAAACTTCCTAAAATTAATCCATTTCGGTTTTAATTATATTTAGTGCTCTATACTTCTTTTCAATTATGTTTCGACCCCCATATATAATTTAATTACTTACTTAGACGTTTTATAAATTTTCAAAATTATTTAAACCATGCCATATGCTTTAGATCTACCATTATCTTTCTAATATATTCCTAGATGGTTATATGTACTAGTATTATTATTTTGCACTAGCTACTCCTACAACTCTCTAAATCAACTTTATAAATTCAATAATAACTATTTTAAGGCTCAAAATATGCATAATTACATAGCCTAATTCCATGGCCTTAAAAATAGCCTAATAATAATTTTTAAGTGACGTTAAAATGTCCTCAAAATTATATTATATATAAAATTTATTCTAATACCTTTTTAATCATTTTTCTTCCAATAATCACTTATAAAATAGCCATAAATAACCCATTAGCACTTAGTCTCCCTAATCAATTATTTAACCATTAATGGTTTACACATATTTCAAATTTAAATAGTATACATAACAGCAACTACCCTCTCGGTTTGCACAATTATAATTAATTTCCTTAAACTATTTCTCTTCCATTAATAATTCATAAACTACACGTTAATAGGCTATTACCAATAATCCTCACTAATCAAATACTTATCTCTTAATTCCCTCCATCCATTTAGGATCTAACAGCACATAAGCACCCATATATTTGTATAATACTCTCGGCACTGTTTTATTTTACAAACTCATAATCCTAGGAAAAAAACATCAAAATGTGGTTTAAGTGTTTTTACCTTGTTCTTGATCTCCTAACATTTCTCCAACAGCCATACCACACCTTCCTCGGCTGTACATATGCATATACACGTAGATAAATCTATTTGTACAAAATTTATTTTCCTTAAACCATCATTTAACCCTTAAGATTTTTAAGAGTATAAATACCTCTTTAGGCTTGATTTTCTCCTTGGTAATCTCCTCTACAACTCACGGTTCTTTGAGTTATCAAAACCCATTCGGTTAATATGTATACACAAGAAATAAGGCTTAGTTAGTGGTTATTCTAGCTAATTATTTTAAGGAGTTTAAACTTGCATTTTTTTTTTAACATTAAATAAGTAGCTCTTTTACCTTGTTATTTGGAGAGATTTTAGGTGTTATTTCGGTCACCTACAGCAAGGATAACGCTTCAGTTTTTATAGAAGAAAAGAAATGACAAAACATGAGGCTAGAACAGCCATGAAAGAGTCACGCTTTTCCTTACCATTTAAGCTTAAATGAGTCCCTCAAGTTCTTGGACAGTTCCAGCCAAGTTGAAGCCTTCCAAGTGGGGTTCTATGCCTTAGGAAAATGCAAGAAAATCATCTAAGAATGGAGCTAATCAGAACCGTGAAAGAAGGAGGAAAAAGGAGGTGGTTTTATACCTTGTTTTGAGTTGTTTTCCTTTGCTGTACAGAGAGCAATGCAGGTAAGGTTTTGTGTGATGTTGTTACTGTAAAAGAAAGGGAGAAGACTGGAATGAAGTAAGAAAAAAAAAGGAGAGGGATGCTGGGAAAACAACGTGAGAAGAAGAAAACAAATAATGCAGAAGAGTAGCTTACTCTGCCTGCTGCTACTTGCTGTTTGTAACAGAGAAAGAGGGCTCAAGCTAGGGGTTTTCTTTCTGTTTCATGAAGGGAAAGATGTTGCTGCTTCTGGTGCCGGAAGAAGAGGCTCACGCAGGTTGTTTTTTTTTTTTTCCCGGTTGTCCTTCGGTGTTGTTGCAGGTGGGTTCAACTGGGTTGCTACTGTCTACCGCAACAGAAAAGAAACGGGATGGAGTGGACAGACAAAAGAAGAAGCGTGAGAAGAAGGAAGGGGAACGTGAGAGGCAGATTGCAGGAATGAAAATGAGACAGGAAGGAATGTGGAAGGAGAGAGCTGGTATTACCGTTTTTTTCTTGTTGATGTTCCTCTGTTGCTGTTGCTGTGTGAGGGTGTAACAGGACAGAAAAAGTTGTTGTGATGATGCTGGAAAGGAATGGAAGATGGAAGAAGAGAAGAGACGAAGCAGGTAGCAACTGGTACTTGCTGTCGTGAAGCAAAAAGAAGAGGATGGAGCTGCTGCTTCTGTCGCTTCAGCCAAGATGGGATGGGAAATGAAATATTTGTTGCAGTAGGAAAGGAAGGAAGAAATTGGAAGAGGCTGAAGTGATTGGAGGAAAAGTGCTGATGTCCTAGTCTGGTAAGAAATCGACAGAAGTATGGGGAGGTGGGCAAGGTAAGGCTACTCTTTGTACTAGGATTGTACTTTATTAAATAGTTTATCTAATCTAATGATACTTGTGTTTTTTTTCCATGTAGGTAAGCGGCAGCAAATTGGAGGGGGAATTGAATTTTATTTTATTTTACTTTATTATTATTATTATTATTATTATTTTACTAGTTAATATTGTGACACCAATTGTACTTATATACATATATATGTGACTATATTAATGTGTTACATAATGGCTTATAGTATTTCTTGTTTAAATTGCATATACATGAGTATATATTGTATTTATGATTGTCTATACTATATAAAGTATTTATATAGTTTATAGAGTGATTTTTAATGGTATTTGACGCATGCACTAATATGTTATATGTGACATTACATTTAGGAGTTGATTTCTCCTTAATAATATTTCCTCTTTGCTTAGAGATTTAGTGTATAATTTAATGTCCATCTTGGACTATATATTTTTACAATAATATTTGTAGCAACTATTGCACATGATTTAACTTAATTCTTATTAATTAAGATAGTAATTATTCGGGGTATTTCAGTCTACCCCCCTTAAGAGGACTTCGTCCCGAAGTCATATAAGTCAACATGTACATAACTACCCAATGCAACCTCAAGGTTCCAATCCATCTAGTCCTATCAATTCTAAAGTTCCTACACTTTCCTAAAGTGTACTCCATTCCATTCAACCACTAGTCTTCCAATCCAAACCGACCACATATATATATCACAAGTCTCGAAGGACATCAGTACAGTTTCCAATCCAAACCAACACATATTTCCCAATCCAAAGCAACACATATATATATATCACAAGTCCCGAAGGACATCCATGCATAATAATTCAAGTGCTCTAGGCACAACATATCACAAAACACATCTAAAGTGCTTAAAACACATCCACCTAATCAAATACATCTCAAGTGCTTAACGCACAAATATACAACAACTACCACGCAAATGCTTAAAGCACATACATACCACCAAAATAACATATAATGGCTAATATGCCAAGGGCTCTACCCCCCTTAAAAGGGTTACGCCCCGTGACCCCCAAAGTATCACACAATCGCTGTGAGAAGAGCGTTGGATACTTGGCTCTCATGGAGTTCTCCAACTCCCTCGTTTTCGTATTGTAACTTCGGAGTGGAGTCTTCTCATATTTGAGAGACGGGTCGATCTCTCGTCCCTCGTCTCTAAAGGAAATCTATGCGAAGGGTGAGGCTCGTATTTTTCAGCCAAAGGCGTAGGTTACTTGTGCGCTCTCCCAAATACGTTCTATTGGGCCCACTCGCTCCATAATGAGGTGCAGACCCACGTACATACGGCTTGGTTTGCCCTTTTTGTTCCTAAGGACATATTATAGATGGTTCATTAGTAGCAAGTTATTGCTGATCTCATTCCACTATGACGGTGTCATTCACGATCTTTTCTTAATTTGGAAACGGAGGTATCTTAATCGGTGCGGTATTGTTAATTGCAGATGTACTCGATTAGGTCTAAGTCGTGTCCAGAAATTCTGGATAACTAGCGTGGAATATATTTTAGATTGTTATTATCTTCACTCATTGGTTTCTAGTTGAGTTGAAGTATGACATTGGCTATCGTTTGACATTAGTGCTCTTTGTACTAGTCTCTGAAATTTTGAATGTATTAGCTTATAAGTTCACGAATTTAATTCTTGTCATCCCGTGTCTCCAGGTTGTTTTGTTCCAGAGTAAATACATTAATTGTAATATTTGTCATGCACCTCACGATTGTTACATATCATATATTCAGTATATTGTTCTCACGTTAATACTTGTACGACTTGCCCCGCTTTTGCTAGGGGTTCATTGTTGTGTTTATATTAAGTCTTGCATCTTTTACATCCCGTGTGGGTATATTTTCTTGGCAATTGAGGTATTTTTCCTCTAGTATATTTTATAACCTTTCTATTTTTCCATGTCATTTAATAAGAGTATGCAATGTGCATTTATGAATTCTTGTATGGGTTATAACATTGAACGCCATATTTATTTTGGAGTGTGTCCTCTAACGGTCTAGGCTGTTTGTATAGCCTGCCCACGATGTGTTTCTCATCATTTGAGTCCTTTACGAGTTTCACTCGTCTGGTCTTGTCAATGTATTCATTCTGAAGGTAGTCTATAATGGTTGCTTCTGTGCTCACCATATTTCAATCGATTTTACGATTAAGTTATTCTTACATTTGTTCTATAGCTTATGGCCTCTGCTAGCTTTTGCCTTTCTTTTTATCGTATATTGGTGTACTTATGTTCAGCCCCCTTTTGTGGGTGAAGACGTATCGTTGCCCTTAATTAGGGCATACAAGAACGTTACCTCATTCGGTAGTGTTTGTGTTATCTGTTGGAGAGTAATTCCCTTTATGCCCCTCTTATGGTGGCGTTCCTTATTATTGGGTAGGTTCCTTTGGATGTTATGAATTGTGTTATTGTAAAACGGTTATTGAACCTTATGAGAGTTTTAATTGCGTTTATTCGCCCATTTAATGGGTTTTCATAGCTGTTAGGTTGACTGCCACTCTATCCTCTTTCGAGAGGTTTCCTTCTATGTTATTGCGTGTTAACCATTTCTTTGTGGAGTTATGACTTAGTCGTGTTCTATTCAAGGGTTTTGGTACTTCTAATCGCGTTGGCCCAATTGGAACTCTCTTCGTTAATGTACTTTAGGTAATTAGTTGTGCTGGTCTGGTTTGCGTCATTGACCTTGGTATGGAGTTGACTACTTCTTGTGTTTCTTACACTACTTGTTTACTTGTATGGGGTACCCTACTGATACATCACTACTTACTTGGAAAACTCATAAATGAGTCTGTCAAGCCCACAAGCTCCCATGGAGTGCGGTCGTCCCATATCTCGTTTTGTATACTCGTAGTGTCCTTCACGCATTCATGAAGTATTCTATTGTTAATCTCCCTCATTTATTCATGTTGGGGGTGTCCCAAGGGAATTTCATTTCGGTTCTCCGGGTTCCCAGCCCAATGGTGTGATTATATACCTTTCATTCAATAGGTAGTTGTGATATCTCTCCCTAACGGTAAAGTTTACTTCTGAGTAGTACGAGGTGGTCTTTCTCCTCTGTCATTGGTAATTTATTATTGCTTAGTAAGTTCTTTGTTGGAGTTACTTATGTGTTGATTCAAACTATTATTAGTTGATTACCACATGCACGGTTTGGCGCTTGTTCGTTGTTTCTTGCTCTTATTTATAAGTTAGTAGGTTATACACGTTATTTACGGTGCATAGTATAGTTCTTATCACTTTACCCTATCACTTGGGTTATATCATTTGATGTAATTTCTGAGATTTATGGTGAAGATTTGTGTTTTCTCCTTTTCATGGAGGTCTCCATGGTGATCTGGTTTTAACCAGTTTCCGTTACTTGCCATGTTATCTTAGATGTTATTGTTCAGTTGGTATATGTTGAAAGGTAGCAGGAGGCGGTATTTTTGATCTCCTGGAATTGTGTCCTTTTAGAGCTACATTGAGTACTTCCACTTAAACTTGTGTTCTATAACATTTAGACTTGTTATCTTGCATCGCCGTTTAGGCTGTTTGTCATTGTTCAACTCATATTGTCATTTCCCTAACAGTCGCTATGTTATTAGACGACACGTCTTAACACGCATTCCCTTTTTGTCACCTATTGTTTGGCGGGACGCCGTTGGCGGTAGCCATTCCCTTTTTATTCGGAACCTTGATTCGATGATCGGTGTGATCAAATGAATTAACAGTTTATAATTGTAACCTGACATCTGTTCGTTTCTTGTTGGTTATGGCATTCCTTGGTATGGTTAGTGCCTTGGGTGGTAATTATTTAAGTGTTCAACTCCGATTCGCTTTTATGGTTGCGATCGGTTAGGTCATAACTGTGTTATAACATAACATTTTCAATGTTGGTCCTACTAGGGACTAGTACGTTCTTTTTCCTCTTCCAGTACTTATTATGTATTGGCGTATGCCATCATGGGCGTAGCATTGCCCTAATTGTCATGCAATTATGTTCCACCATCATTCTTTATATAAATATATTCAGGAGTGAATTTGTTTTGTTTTGTTTTTTGTTTTTTTTATTATTCACAAACATTCGTATTTAGTGCTTTACTTGTTAGATTGCAGGTGCTTTAGCTGCTAGCAGCTAGTATACTTCGATTTCCTGTCTATTCCTAATGAGATTAATTGCGGCCACTTGTAGAGAGTTTCAAGAATGGTCCGACCCTGATGTGATCAGTATCAGTGTCGAACTATCCTTCCACCCCAATTTGTGTTCAGCTTCAATTGACCTGTACCGGATCAAGTTCCACTTCCCACGTCATTTTCGAACCATTAAATGATTTACCAAGTATGTTATGGTGTTTGGCTCATAGGCCGATGCTATGGATTGTTTTTTGTTTAATGGTTATAGTTTGTTATGGGCTGGAGTATGCCCTTTAGTTGTAATGTTCGGACTCGTCGGGTCCTCCCTTGGTTGCAGTTTTCGTATTCTAAGGGTTTCGTGACCCTATGGTGACAGGTTGTAGTTGTAGCAGTGGTTGCAGCTACTAGATTCGTACTGAAGTTGTATGAATGTTTGGTGATTACCGGTGGACATGGCGTTGCACCTGTGGCCTACACGGCCTGCAAAATTCAGTTGTATTTGTCGTTATAGTTATAGTTGTGATTGTCGTCGTAATTGTAGTCATAATTGTAACCATCATTGTAGCACTTGCTGTAGCAAGTGCGCGAGGTAGACGGAATTGTGAGTATAGTATTGGTTATAGCACTTGATGTGGAAAGCGCGCCATACAGGTTGAGTCGTCGGTTTCCGGAATTGTTTATTTCACTGACGCTTCGGTCATTGAGTATGGTTCACATGATTTGTCTCGAAAAGGGTAGTATCGGAGTTATTTTTGGTTGGTTAAGGCGTGGTAAGTTTTCTAAGGTAATTAATTTCTAGGGTTTCTGAGTTAGGCTCTTTCTGAGTTTTGTTTTAGACTCCTTTATGGTAGGAGGAGGTTTCTGACGCATGTTCATGCAGTAAGTTCGTTAAGTAAGAATGTGCGGTTACCTAGATCGCGCTGTGTACTAGTACCAGCGCCTAAGGGTCCCACAAAATTCGGGGTATTCTACCCCTGGTGACTCCTTTCCCCTTCTAGTAGCTCATATCGGCTAGGGTCTGCTCCGCGTGGCTACCTCGTGGTGCTTCGGGTTCAGCAGATGGAGAACTCTAGTTGTCCTTGGTACGACATTCCTTTCCTTGAGCGTTGTGTTATAGTAATTTTGGAGTTTAGCTCATAAGCTCGTATGGTTATCGTGATTGTAGGTCAGGTTTCACTGGGTCTTCTAGTTTGTATCCGGTTGAAGGTATTCCCATTCTGGGAGAGACTTCCATGCAGTCCTTGGTTCCGCATGTTATGCATTTTGATAATCGTCTAGAACTCGTTCTACTATCTTTCGATCTTCAGGTGCACCCGTGTGTGCTTTCCTCGGGTTAACTGGACAGAGTTTCAGTGTCTAATATAAGCCGACCCGATTGTCCTATGGATTTCCTATCCCTTTTCAAGGTAAGGTTCAATGTATATTCTTCACTGTGTATAAGTACGCTTCTAGATAGTATGTAGCTGTCGAGACCCCCGGTCCTTAATGACTCATTGTATAACAAGCTCTTCTGTTGTCTTGATATCACAGCGACTATAGCATTCACGTCGGTCTTCCAAATAGGCGGAATTCTTCTGTCTCATTGGCGACATCCGTTACATAGTCTCTATGGGTGATACTCGAGGTGTGGGCAGCGGCGGGTGGGGTACCACTGCTGTTTCCTGGGATATTCTTCCGTCAAGCTAGTGCGGCGACTGTGGTCTCAACGCTAATCGGGGTTACAGGACCTCCATCACCCCCCGACATGCCTCTTCTCAACAGCCATAATATGCTATGTCGTATCATTACTCGTTAGTTTACCGGTGTAGAAATTAATAACACAGATATGCCATTAAGGCTAATATTGTTACGCATTTAGCGTTGCTAAGACACTGGTTCGTTTACGACCAGGCGGCTCGTACCTCACAAACGTTTCCCGTATTTTCCAAGTCCTATGCTCAATGTCTAAATCCTAATATCTCGTCATCAGAGCGGTACTCCGCTCTGATACCACTTTTGTAACACCCCACTCTATAAACCCGTAATAATCACTCCCGTAATAATCACTCTCGTAACATAATTAAAGACGTCTCACAGTGGAAGTTAAACTACATTAATCCTCACTTGGGTGTCACATGCCATTACTCGCCCATGCGAGTAACGAAGCATATCCAAAATATAACAAATGACAACAACAACTAACCGCAGTGATGAACGAGATATTTACTACATTATCCTATATACAAACCGGTACCTATAACAAGTGAGCACTTAAGAATTCCCAGATTACAACGTACTAACATGAAATAATCCTAGAAGCGTAATAAAAGTCGAGGTCATCTACCCACGATCCCGCACTCCGGCGTCAATCATCAATCACCTGAAACATAAAATATCGGTGCCCATGGAGGGCTCAGCACTTGGCCGAGTATGTTAAACCATGTTGTCCTAGACCCTTTAGGTCACTTAGGTCAATTAGCCGTCTGAACATGAGGTTGATTACATGCTGGTTCATTTTGCAGTTTATATACAGCAGTAAATAACATGCATAAGCATACAGTAATCCATCAAAGTGACAATCCATCCATTACATACAATCCACGACATACCAGATACCATGTTCTATAAACAGTCATACAATATACAGTAAACATTCATACAAACGCGTAGTTACTTCCATCGAGATGTTAGTAGTTTTTCCTTTAAATTATGTTAATCACCATTTAGTCTTACTCTCAATACCATTAGGCGTCATGTTAGGACAACCCGGAAATAACCTTACTGGACAGTAGTCCTCCCGTACACACGAAGTGCTCATTGCCAAGGATCACTCGATCCCGGGGCTTCCACTTGCCTAATAAAGGCGTCCATGAATGGCCGAAGCCGTGTGCCAAAGTCGGCACCCTGGTCCAACAGCCTATCTAGGCCCGTCGGAATATAGGGGAGTCGGTCCGATACGGACGTTATACTCCGGTGATCACCAATGCGCAACCAACTAGTCGAAACTAATTGGATTCCCATACCATTTACCATAACCAACACTCTCCAATGTATGATTAATCCTTAATCAACTACCCTAAGTAAATACTTAGGTTTTGAAGAAATCTTTACCATTATTACCTTTGAAGTCTTATGTACTACCCTAGACATAGTCTAGATTAAAGTCATGTTCGAGTATCAAGATCTAGAGACTGGGGATCCCGAGTCTCATTCCTAAGTGTTTTACTTAGGTCAGTTAGGGATAAAGTTCCAGAATATTAGTATTCCAACCGCATAAACAATCATAGTAATATTGTCTGAAGACATCGCGCACAATAATAAACGCTTACCAACCTTATAAATATTCCACACAATCATGCATAGCAAACATATCGCTCTTGTCACATAGTCAATCAATACCCGAACCGAGGCTTCCCTCAGAGGTTCGGACCACACAATGAACATACCGTACACCGTCGAACGTTCGCGTGACAATTCCCGCGTACCCCGTAGCACTCATAATGCTTGTCTCTACCAACTCGCACTTCTGGTACATACGTTGTTCTAATATCAGTATATATCTAGGTGTAACTTGAAACATTACAATCGCTAATATACGTTACAGTTTACGTAACTTTTTCTACGTGCATGTTACGTACTATACAACTATATTTATTTATAATATGGTTACTCTTGTAATCACGTTTGTACTTCTAATTGTATAATCCCGTTTGTCACTCGTTATCCATATTATACCCTTATGTCATGTTATAAATCCGCAATATATAAATTATAGAGTTCCTCTGATAATAAGGTTCCAACCAGACAATATACTTCCAAAATTTTCCAACTTACCCCATCATTTAATGTAAATGTATATAATGCATATTTGCTCTTTAATAACCCCTTTATGACAAATCCTTTCATACTTAATTATATAATGTCACATTATATTACCCAAAAACTTTATATTATAACCTGCCCATATTTATATTTTTTTTTCCAAACAACCCCTTTTTATTTTCGTTAGTTCTCCTTTTCATCCTATATGTTTGTTTATTTACAAAACTACCCCATACTCCATACTTGTTATATTCTTAACCTTAGTAATTTATAATCCAAGATATTCCAACCTTATAATATACATATATATATATATGTGTATATATTACGAACAGCTCCATTACTTATTCAGATTTACTTGCTCACCCATATGTTTCTCTTAATTATAATATAACCCCCTTTATTTTATAAACTCTTTTAATTACTTAAAACTTTATAATATACACTTTAATTATTTTTAAATACCAAAACTAACCCAACACTTCTCCTAATTCTCAATAACCCCACCTGTTCGGTCCTGATGTATCTTACCCATACTTCCATCATTTACACTTTGGCCCATATTTATTTTCCAACTTACAACTTAATATCAACTTTATATTATACACGTTGATTTATTTAATCCCAAAATCCAACCAATATTTTCTCCAAATTTTTGAACAACCTCAAGGGTTGTTCTAATCTCCATTTCCTCCCAAACTTTCAGTTATTCACCGAGTAGCCCATAAGTTTTATAAAATGTTACATTTTAATACTTAAACTATATGTTATACTCCTTAATTAATTAAATCACAAAACCGACTTATAATTTCCCCCTATTACATACAGACCCTCAAGGTCATTTAAATTCTAGTCCATCCCCTAATCTTTCGAAAATTACATTATATACCCATAGATTTTTAAATCGTTACAAATTAGTACTTAAACCATATACTACAATCCTTAATTAATTAATTCATCAAGGCTAACCCAAAAATTCTTTTAATTTCCAAACAGACCCCTAGGGTCTTAATATTTATTTCCCAACACCTATATTTCTCGGTAATTACTTATACACCCCATTTCTTTTTATAAATGCTATTTTTGACTTAATATTTCTTTAGATACCCAAAATAATTACTTCTATTATTTAACTTTGGTCAAACCTCACTTGTGGTGAAGGTTGACCACCTAAATTATCCCTTTGACCAGACTTGTTTTTATTTATGAATATACCCCAATTAATTCTCTATTTTTGCAATTAACCCTTAATTTCATAAAGTTCACATCTTATACTTATAAACTTCCTAAAATTAATCCATTTCGGTTTTAATTATATTTAGTGCTCTATACTTCTTTTCAATTATGTTTCGACCCCCATATATAATTTAATTACTTACTTAGACGTTTTATAAATTTTCAAAATTATTTAAACCATGCCATATGCTTTAGATCTACCATTATCTTTCTAATATATTCCTAGATGGTTATATGTACTAGTATTATTATTTTGCACTAGCTACTCCTACAACTCTCTAAATCAACTTTATAAATTCAATAATAACTATTTTAAGGCTCAAAATATGCATAATTACATAGCCTAATTCCATGGCCTTAAAAATAGCCTAATAATAATTTTTAAGTGACGTTAAAATGTCCTCAAAATTATATTATATATAAAATTTATTCTAATACCTTTTTAATCATTTTTCTTCCAATAATCACTTATAAAATAGCCAAAATAACCCATTAGCACTTAGTCTCCCTAATCAATTATTTAACCATTAATGGTTTACACATATTTCAAATTTAAATAGTATACATAACAGCAACTACCCTCTCGGTTTGCACAATTATAATTAATTTCCTTAAACTATTTCTCTTCCATTAATAATTCATAAACTACACGTTAATAGGCTATTACCAATAATCCTCACTAATCAAATACTTATCTCTTAATTCCCTCCATCCATTTAGGATCTAACAGCACATAAGCACCCATATATTTGTATAATACTCTCGGCACTGTTTTATTTACAAACTCATAATCCTAGGAAAAAAACATCAAAATGTGGTTTAAGTGTTTTTACCTTGTTCTTGATCTCCTAACATTCTCCAACAGCCATACCACACCTTCCTCGGCTGTACATATGCATATACACGTAGATAAATCTATTTGTACAAAATTTATTTTCCTTAAACCATCATTTAACCCTTAAGATTTTTAAGAGTATAAATACCTCTTTAGGCTTGATTTTCTCCTTGGTAATCTCCTCTACAACTCACGGTTCTTTGAGTTATCAAAACCCATTCGGTTAATATGTATACACAAGAAATAAGGCTTAGTTAGTGGTTATTCTAGCTAATTATTTTAAGGAGTTTAAACTTGCATTTTTTTTTTTAACATTAAATAAGTAGCTCTTTTACCTTGTTATTTGGAGAGATTTTAGGTGTTATTTCGGTCACCTACAGCAAGGATAACGCTTCAGTTTTTATAGAAGAAAAGAAATGACAAAACATGAGGCTAGAACAGCCATGAAAGAGTCACGCTTTTCCTTACCATTTAAGCTTAAATGAGTCCCTCAAGTTCTTGGACAGTTCCAGCCAAGTTGAAGCCTTCCAAGTGGGGTTCTATGCCTTAGGAAAATGCAAGAAAATCATCTAAGAATGGAGCTAATCAGAACCGTGAAAGAAGGAGGAAAAAGGAGGTGGTTTTATACCTTGTTTTGAGTTGTTTTCCTTTGCTGTACAGAGAGCAATGCAGGTAAGGTTTTGTGTGATGTTGTTACTGTAAAAGAAAGGGAGAAGACTGGAATGAAGTAAGAAAAAAAAAGGAGAGGGATGCTGGGAAAACAACGTGAGAAGAAGAAAACAAATAATGCAGAAGAGTAGCTTACTCTGCCTGCTGCTACTTGCTGTTTGTAACAGAGAAAGAGGGCTCAAGCTAGGGGTTTTCTTTCTGTTTCATGAAGGGAAAGATGTTGCTGCTTCTGGTGCCGGAAGAAGAGGCTCACGCAGGTTGTTTTTTTTTTTTTCCCGGTTGTCCTTCGGTGTTGTTGCAGGTGGGTTCAACTGGGTTGCTACTGTCTACCGCAACAGAAAAGAAACGGGATGGAGTGGACAGACAAAAGAAGAAGCGTGAGAAGAAGGAAGGGGAACGTGAGAGGCAGATTGCAGGAATGAAAATGAGACAGGAAGGAATGTGGAAGGAGAGAGCTGGTATTACCGTTTTTTTCTTGTTGATGTTCCTCTGTTGCTGTTGCTGTGTGGGGTGTAACAGGACAGAAAAAGTTGTTGTGATGATGCTGGAAAGGAATGGAAGATGGAGAAGAAGAGAAGAGACGAAGCAGGTAGCAACTGGTACTTGCTGTCGTGAAGCAAAAAGAAGAGGATGGAGCTGCTGCTTCTGTCGCTTCAGCCAAGATGGGATGGGAAATGAAATATTTGTTGCAGTAGGAAAGGAAGGAAGAAATTGGAAGAGGCTGAAGGCTGAAGTGATTGGAGGAAAAGTGCTGATGTCCTAGTCTGGTAAGAAATCGACAGAAGTATGGGGAGGTGGGCAAGGTAAGGCTACTCTTTGTACTAGGATTGTACTTTATTAAATAGTTTATCTAATCTAATGATACTTGTGTTTTTTTTCCATGTAGGTAAGCGGCAGCAAATTGGAGGGGGAATTGAATTGAATTTATTTTATTTTACTTTATTATATTTATTATATTATTATTTTACTAGTTAATATTGTGACACCAATTGTACTTATATACATATATATGTGACTATATTAATGTGTTACATAATGGCTTATAGTATTTCTTGTTTAAATTGCATATACATGAGTATATATTGTATTTATGATTGTCTATACTATATAAGTATTTATATAGTTTATAGAGTGATTTTTAATGGTATTTGACGCATGCACTAATATGTTATATGTGACATTACATTTAGGAGTTGATTTCTCCTTAATAATATTTCTCTTTGCTTAGAGATTTAGTGTATAATTTAATGTCCATCTTGGACTATATATTTTTACAATAATATTGTAGCAACTATTGCACATGATTTAACTTAATTCTTATTAATTAAGATAGTAATTATTCGGGGTTTTCAAAGACTTTAAGTCCTAGCTTAGTTTAAACTATCATCTTCATCCTAAAATCATGCTATATACATCTCTTTAATAGTTCATAGCCAATTCTGTCACAATAGGTACTAATGACCAGAACAATAACAATCATGTTTTCTAGCCCTAGGACACATCTAATTTTACACTAAACTTCCAACTGAAAGCGGTTGTACTAGACATCTAATTCATCAGATTAGCTCTTCTAGTAACACACTAACATCTTTTACAAATTCTATACTTTCACATATGTTACTCGTCATAATAATCAGATAGGTTCTAGGTTGGTTAAGCCACCTAAAACACTGATTAATGCTCTAGAATTCCACTCACAAATCTGGTGATGGTGATTAAACAAAACTCTTTAAGACTCCATTTATCCTAGATTATAACAACACCAGATTTGACTAAAGATTATCCAGAACAAAATAATTACCTCTAGGTTATTCCCACTTACTAAACAGCAGCAAAACACCATAAACAAAACTCTTAAGCAATCAGTAATCAAAGGTAGGTTGCAAACACATCCTTTTCTTCCTTTAAAACACTTTTCTAACTCTTCTAGCTTAGGCTAATAAATACCTACGAATTTAATCAGATAATATAGGGGTAATAATCCTGTAAACATACAGATTTATTAAGGGATTGGTAACCATGAAGTTACACCAAACAAACCATAACAATTTCAGCTCAATAACACAATATAACCAGATAAGTTTCAAGATCAATTAAGCTTAAAACCATGATTAAACATCACAAATCAACTCCCATGTATTCGGTTATATAGGTTAGGTTTAAGGCACCTTTTTCTCCTTAAAGCTTATTTCCAACTCAATGGTTTTGTACCCCAAAATACCAACGAATTTGCATAAATCCTAAAGAGGTACTAGTCTTTGAATACATATAGATTTGTTAAGGGATAGTAACCTTGAAGTTCCTTTAGAATTGAAGAAGAAACCTTCTTTAAGACCTTGGAAACTCTTGCTGGAACTGGCACACCCTAATACACCTTTGGAGCACCTAACTTGGACATGGAAATGGAGTGAGTTCTCATGGTTTCTCCTCTAATTTTCGGCCAACCAACAGCTAGGAATGGATGGTTAACTTCTAAGAACACCTACTTCAAGATTGTAATTGGTATGGAGCTTTCTCCCCCTTCCTTCCTTTCTCGGCCTAAGCATTCTTCCTACATGGGTTTCTTCCTTCTTTGCCTTCTTTTACTGATTACAAAGGATTTAAGTGGTGGAGAATGATTTGGAAAGGTAAAGATGGTACAAGGATCTCTCTTCTTCTTCTTTGCTCTCAGCCAAGATAAGAACACAAGGTAAGCTTTATTCTCTTCTTCCTAATGAAGGACGAAATATTGATGCGGATGGAGTATTTTGGAGTGGTGGCTGATGGTATTTATTGGAAAGGGCTGATCCTTGTCAATTTCCATCTTTGATTAAGTAAACTTCTAAGTGGTGACACCTTAGGCTCCATTTGCTAGCTTCTGATTGGCTCATAATAAGGCTTAATATAAGAAAGACAACTCATGGCTGACTAAGGGAGGTGGGCAGCAGCCTATTCTCATTGGACCAAGGTTGGTCTAATAGTGTGGTGACACCTCCTACTAGGCTGCATAGGTGTTGGGCTCCTATTGGTCATAGTTTAACCAATGTTAATTTGACACCTCGTGCTTGCCACCTCGTGCTTGCCATCTCATGCTTGCACCTCATGCTTGTCACCTCGTGCTTAAAGACGTCCTACTTGCCTACTAGCTTGGTCGTGCTTAAGACGTCCTCTAGCTTGCTAGCTTGCTGAGTCACCTACTTGCTTACTAGCTTGATGAGTCACCTACTTGCTTGCTAGCTTTTCCCGAAGCAGCGCGCATCACCTACTTGTGTGTTAACTACATAAGCTAGCTGCTGCATCACCAAACTAGGTTGTCACAATGTTATTGAAGCATTCTAGCTAGCTACTTTTAAAACAATACAAGAAGTGCTATTAGGGACTTTTCTGGTCCTAATGAGTACTTATGCCAATATTAGGATTTAAAAGTGCTTTATAGCTTAGTAAGACTTAAACAACAACATAAATCATTCCTTAGAAACTTGGGGTATTTCAGCGGTTCCCAGTCATTCAGACCGTAACTTGATGTTGGTAGTATGGTTGTGTCAACAACGTGGGTGGTTGATGTCTGTGACACCCGGATGGAGTTTATTCCGCTGCACAGTTAACTAGTAATATGGCGAGGAACGTTGTCTGTATTGTTGAATGTTTATTCTGGGGTGTTACATTCAAACTTTGGTATAAAAATTATTTAGAAGCCTTAGGAATATTAAGGCCGAAAATCATAGGTTATAATGTCAAGAAAATAATTTATAACATATAAGGTAAGATTATTACCTTAAGGTATAAATATGTGTCACAAAAATTAATTAAGTGCATTATATATATAAACCGAATTATCTAAGGGTTATTGCTCTATTTTGAGTTTATAATCATTCTAAGTCATTAGCATAATTTTGGAAGTGTTATATGGCTTATTACATTTTAGGTATTTCTTATAAAGTTTAAAATCAGTTTGAAAGTATATGGTAAAATATATTAAGACCGAGAAAAAAGATATATTTGGTGATTTTCGAAATATATAAGTATATTAACTTATATAAATTTTGGGAGTATTAAAAATAGCTACAAGTATTTAAATGGCTTTATTTAAATATGGGCAAAAATGTAAATTTTGAAAGGTTTAGTGTGTTAATAATAATTGCCAAGGACCAAGGGTTTATTTGGTATAATTATGGTATAATATAGGTAGGATTTAATATTATGAATTTTGGTGAATTTAAATAAGTGTTTAAGTGTTAAATAACAAATTTATAAAGTTTTGGGGACTATTTGTAATTATTGAGAAGTTTGGGAGTATAGGCCGAATTACAAGTAATTGTGGGTATATTAAAGTATTAATTATGAAATTAAGCCTTGGTCAAAGTGTTGACCAAAAACTTTGGGTTAAAATTTTATGACATAAAATATTAAGTTTATAAAAGTTATGGGGTGAATATGTAATTTATAGAAAGTATAATGTAAAACCGAATGGACAAGGGGTGGAAATGTAATTTATAAAGTATATGGGCCATTTCGGTTATTTAAGAAAATAAATATTAAAAATATAGTTTTAAGTTAATATGTAACTATAAAGTTTTGAGGTTAAATTGTGAATATAAGGGATACATGTTAAGACAAAATAAATGTGGTCATTGGTAATTTATAAAAACTAATATATTGTTTTGCAATTTCCGAAAATGAATGGGGATAATTAATGAATCATAAAAGTTATAAGGTTATTTGGCAATTTATAAAAGTATAAGGGTGTTGTCCTCGGTAATTAAGGAAATTAAAAAATAAAAACTATGGTTTAAGTTGATATGTAACTTACATAAAAGTTTGGGGTTAAAATGTAAATTATGGGAAGTATATATGGAAACTGAAAATTTAAAGGATTGTTGGTAATTATAAAAGTTGAGATATTTAAATTAGTAAAGACCAGATATATGGTCATTGGATGATTTACAAAGTTAATGTGCTCATATGTAGCTACCGAATTTATAAGGTTGGTTTGTAGTTTAATAAAAGAAAGGAATTAATATAATGTATTATGGTATATTATGAAGTAATAATAAGGTTTATTAATAAAGGTGGTTATAATGAATAACCAAATTGTATTAGTATAAAGAATAAGTGGAAACAATTATAGGATACAATATACAGTTTGAAAAATAATGGGGGTGTATAAAAATAACCAGAAAAAATATTATATAGAGTGTATGAAATAATTGTGGTTATAATAAAGATAACCAAATTATATGACATATGGAATAAGAGAAATAAATATGGATATACAATTGATGAGATAAAGATATATCTTAAATTGGAATTCATCATCACATGTGGAGATCACATAAAATAATGAACTAATGAACAATCTAGATCCACTGTTAAATAACAGGGGGAAATAAAGAACATACAGAGTTATTATACAACGAGTATAAATGCTACAGTAATAGTACTGTAATAATTAGTGGATAGTTATATTAATTTTACCCAGTATTGCATGTTTATATAACAGCGTACAGGGAAGGACTGTTAAAGCGTGAATTGTCAAGCTAGTTGTTATCACGGTGAACGGTATGTTAATTGTGTGGTCTGAATGTTCTAAGGATTTTCCTAAGGTCCGACGTCGTGTGTGTTTAATTAAGAGCGATCTCTGTGATTTTATGTATATTATTTGTACTATATTGCTCAACACTTGCGTTAATTATACGCGAACGTCTTATGACTGGAAGTTTATACATCTAAACTGGAATAAGACTAACTGACCTTTAGTAGTATTGAACCTAACTGATGGTCAACTGTTATAGTCTTAACTCAAGGATTGGTTATTATGTCACTGACAAAAAGGGCTAACTTGTAAAGAGAGGAATCCAGACTGTTCGACTTTCTGGTTGGTTGCGCATTGTGATCACTACGAGGGACTTTTAATGGGGAGTCACTGAAGGGAATCCATAAGTCACATACGGGGATGGCGGAAGGCATTGCCGTTGGTGCACAGGTTCGACCGGATCGGTCAAAATATATTATCCAGGGCCATAAGGTCAGCTGGTAACGGTTCCATTAGAACCCAGGGGACTAACGTCCAATAATAAGTTATTAAGGGTTGTCTTATCATGACGCCTGAAGTGGAATTTAATTGGAAAAGGTTAAGTGATTGGTTTAAAGGATAAGGGCCAGGTGGCGAACTAACAAGTACGGTTTAATATACGTATCTTGTCTGGATTATTATTGTGTGATATTGGTTATTGTTTTGAGGTGAGATTGTTGGTTATGTATGGATTGTTGATGTGTGGTTATTGGTGTGGTGTACTATTGTACATTGGTGTTTATAAGTGAGTTGTTATGTGACTGTTTAAATGTTTACAGTTATTACTGTTGTTATTGTAAACCGGTATTTCATGTAAAGAATCTAATATCAAGATGGCTAAAACGACTTAAGGAATCTTGATGATTTAAGACTACATTTAGCATACCAGCATTTCGATTGCTGAGCCCTTCAATGGGCCAAACATTCCAGTTTATTGAAGAAGACTCAAGCCGGAGTGCGGGACTCAGGGGTAGCTGATGTGTTTTCAACAAACACCCTCAGTTTTAATTGTATTGTATTAAGGAGGATGATGTATTCAGTTAGTTGCTCATTTAATTTAGATTGGTTTGTAATAAAGTAGTGTGCTCAGTATCTGTTCATCACAGCGTGAGAAGTTGAGGTTGTTGGAAGGAGTAAGGATGCCTTGTTACTCACAAGGGTGAGTAACCAAGGTAGATAGTTTTATTTTCCGCTGTGATTTATTATTTATTATGCTACGACTCGAGACGTCATTACAGGTTTAGGAGTAAGGGTGTTACAAAAAGTGGTATCAGAGCGGAGTACCGCTCTGATGAAAGATACTGAGTCAAGAATATGAGCATAGGAATATGGGAAAGGGGGAGACGTCTGTGAGGATTCGTGACGGACCTAGAAAAATTCTAGGAATATCCTTATTGCATAGTTAACTTTCTACATGTTTGTGATTGTGTATGTGAAACGATGTAGTAGCAACGAGTAGAAATAATATACTATGTAAGGATGTTGACAAGAGGAAGACCACGTGGAGGCAGCAGGCACGCAGTGGCGAGGCACGGGGATGTTCCCACAGTACCAGGCCTGGCAACGTCTAGTAGAAAAATGATTTAAATGAGCACTTTAAAACCACGGTTAAAAAAATAACCGTCGTTAAACATAAAACCACGGTTCTTGGGGAAAACCGTCGTTTATGGGTTGCATGCTTCATCAGATAAATGACGGTTTTTGTAAAAACCGTCGTTTATAACTACACCGCTTAGAAGCAAAAACGACGGTTGTATTGGAACTGTCGTATAAAGCTACATAACCACGGTTCTAAGAACCGTCGTTTAAATGTCACGCCAAAATTTAAAACACAGGTATTTTGAAACCGTCGTTTAATTGCTTCCGTATTAGCTTTAAACGACGGTTTTATGTAATAACCGTCGTTTAAAAGTTTT
>JAIOTZ010001874.1:0-27408 GCA_023374045.1 Limonium bicolor
AAACCAAGAACCTACAACACAGAGTAGCAGACGATACACAGTGAAGACAAGGAGACCCTTCGAAGATGACGAGGAAGACGATATAAACAAGAAACCACTACATGGACGAACAGTACGTAGAACCCTCATAAGGATAACGCAAGTTCTTGCAACCCAGAGGAATCTACCGAATAATGTGAACATAAACGCGTGACTACGCAATGATGAGAGACAAGCTAAATGCTAGCAGATGCCTTGAGAAGGAATAATGGACTTAGAATGTACCACTCACATGATGATTCGCTCATCTTATCTGTTTGACTCTTTAGATATTAGCTGCTGGGAGTTTACGCCTCTGCACTCTGTAGGACTGAGTGTTTTGGTATTGCACTTGTGTAGTTATTAATCTAGTGGAAATACAGAAAGATGCAATGGACATCAACAAGAGTGTGTATCAAAGAACTACAACAGTGTATTACTCTGGAATAAAACCACCAGGAGGCACGGATGACAATAATAATCTACGTGGACACGAAGGCTGGTACGTCTTGGTATTACCAAGACAAGTGCAAAGAGCACCAAGTACTAACAAGAGCCAATATCATATTATACCTCAAACTGAATATCAATGGGAGAAGACACACGAATGTATGCTAGTGATCCAAATAAGAGGATACACAGTAATAAAAAGAGGAAATTGAGCCTATGTTCATGGGTCTACACCTCATACAGAGCGAGTGGGCCCATTAGAACGAACTTGGAAGAGAGCACAAATACGTGCCTCACCCTTTATATATATTTAAGAGCCCGAAGGGGCTAGAGACATACCCGTCTCTCTGATATGAGTATAATCTACTCCAAAGGTGAAAACACCACATAGAGTTAGAGAACCCTATGAGAGCCAAGTATCCAGCGCTCCTCGTAGAGCGGCTGTCGAATACTTGTGGGGTACGGGGGCGTAACCCTTTTTAAAGGGGGGTAGAGCCTCTTGGCTGTGCACATGTTTGCACTAAATTCTGTTATTTCGTATGCGGGGCATACGTTGTTTGTGATGTTGTTCGTTCATTTTATTGGTGTTGGTTGGTACGCGGGGCGTACGTGGTTGATGTGTTTGTGTGAGATGTACACTTGTATGTATGAATTTTATGAAATACTTAATGGCGTGTTTACACCCAGGTGTAGTACTTTCTTTATGATACTGTGATATATATATATTTTTGTTGTACCTTGTAGATTGGTTACTTAGAGTATCGCTTGGATACGAAACGAATAATTAGATACGAAATGTGGAATGATGTTATGATATGACACCTCGGGGAGGTTGTCAGAATTGGTAGAACTGATAGGAAATAATGGTGCTGATGGATCACCTATATCCATATATGTTTGAATTACCGCCACAAATGATGGCTATGTGTTGTATAAGTGCAATACAATGTGTGTAAATGATATATCACATAGATATACATTATGGGGTTATAATGGGTAGTTTTTTAATACCCTATTTTAATTAAAGCGACTTCGGGACGAAAGTCTTTTTTAAGGGGGGTAGATTGAAATACCCCTACTTAATTAAACATGATTTAAACATATAATTAATCTTATTAAGGCCTAAACAATTAAACACATAAAACCTTATAGCATAAGGTTACACTAAAGGGAATGTGTTACATTATTATGAGTATGTAATGACTTGCGAACGAACGGACAATTAGATTTAGCACGAGCATATACATGTCCGAAAATGGGACGACGTTACAATATTACAACGTTGCATGTATAACTGACAACGCGACATGATAATATAGTCGCGTATGTATATACAACTAAACACGACAACATAAAATAGTCGTATATATATATAAATACAATTAACAACGTGACAAGATAAGTAGTCGCAGGCATGTATGTGTAGATAACAAACGTCATGACATAATAATATGGACGCATGTACATAGACTTTTCAAAAAATGACATGTGTATATACTCATACAAAAACAATAGAACAACATGCTCTATTTAGGATTCGAACCCAGTACCATTGGTACCTCTAGAGAACACCTTAACCATCTGAGCTGAGCTCGTATTCGGTAGTAGGCTACACCGATTGATACAAGAATGATAACACCTACTACTGGATGAATTAAACCACCGCATCATTTACCCAAGTAAATGACCAATTAATATAGAAACTTAATACCCCCACCAGACACCTTGTTGCCATCATCGCCAAGTGGTACACAGTAACCTCAAGTTCCCTGATTCCCTTTTCTTGTGAGTAGTAAACCATGCCAGGCGACACCATCCTTTATCGGTTTCAAAAAAAAATAATACAACCACAATCTCTTCCTTCTTCTGTCGCATGCATGCGCTCTGGTGGAACAAAAAAAAATTGAGACAGGTACACTACTCTGCATCAGTGGCAAGACTTTCCATCTGCCCAAGTCCTCGAACAGCAGCTCAAGTACACCAGCTCGTGTGGGTTGCTGTGTCGCTAGTTTTAAACAACCCCAAACACACTCACATGCCTGATTAAAGTAGTGACAATCAAACAACCAGAGCCTGCACTTCTTGACATTCGAATCAAAAGAAACAACAACAACAGACCTCCGCATGCCTCTTGTTCTATCCGACAACCTACAGCACACCCATGTATCACGATTTCTTTTGTCTGTGTCCTATGATTAATGCCGGTGCTAGTCATTCTCTTCCTCACTCACTGCACACCCGCACCAACAACAACTCAGAAAATTTCTGCTGCTACCCATGCGTGATGGTAAGGCCGAGTCTTCATGGATGTGTCTATGTCTTTCCTGTTCTCTTTCTGTCCTCCTGTTGTTCCTGACCTCCTTCCTTCTTGATCGAAGACTCCATGCTTTCAGTATAGTCAGTCTCCTTGCAAACTGCTGAATCTTCGTCAAAAAAAATTGATAAAGAACCAGCACACTGGCTCAATATCATCCTCAGGTAAACCAGAGCAGACACTTCTTTTAATTGCCCTTCTACTCTTCTGTTGTCCAAGACAGTTGGAGATTTCTCAAGCAATTCCTCTTGTTTTCCTGTCATACTTCAACTTCAACCGCACATGCAGTCCTCTAGGCTTCTCGAGATTTCCTTGGATAAGGCTGCTCAACTCCTGTGCTGGAACGTAGCCTGAAGGTAAGACCTCCTTCAGAACAAAGCTCGGTTACTCTAATTCACTGTCTGTTTTCCTTTCTGTTTGCAAAAGTATAACACCTGAAAACCATTCCAGTTGAGGTCGCGTGACCGAGGTACTGGGAGTTCCACTTGTGCCAAGGATCAACGAGGAAAAGAAACAGCTAAAATCACAGTGGTGAGCTACCTCTGAATTTAATACAGCAACAGAAAACAAAGAGAAAATGTAGCTGTCAAGTTTAAATTGATAGTCGTGTTGAAATCTGTATCATGTGTTCTTAGAGTACTACTGACCTGGAGTAGTATTGAATTGTTAAGGCCTGTCTAAACTAGCAAAACATGAGTGAATGAAGTAGGAGAAATGAGGGAAATCAGTTTGGAGAACAGAAAGGAAATGGTACTGGAGAGCATATCGATGGAGATTTCAGTTCCTGAAATCTGAACTGTCTTGCATATTAACCCTTCAGAAACTTAAACAGGTTGTGGTGAATTTATCTGGGAGTTAAACCAGGGGAAGCATTTAGGAAATTGGGTGAGCGTTTTGGGAAGAAGATTTGAAAGTCAAACTATGAACAAATTGGGGAGAATTGAAAATTAATTCGTAGGCAAGGAACAGAAATAGGAAAGGAGATATCAGTCTGATGTTTCATTGCTACAGTTTCCAGTTTTGCAGTTCTCTCCTTGTCTCAGTATATAAACTACACCAGTGAGATTAACCACATAGTCGTGAGTTCATTTTGAGGATAGGATTATAATAAGACACCTAACTGAAAAGCATTATAACAGCAAGGAGGTTCTGCTGTTGCAGAATTCAAAAAAAAAGAAGAAAAGTAAACAAATAAAAACCGGAGTGGAACAAATGATAAACATGTAAGCAGTAGTATACAAAGAAAGCGTGTCCTTCTCTCTGGTGATTACAGCGATGAAATCATGTCTCTCTGTCAGATATAAGCAATGGCATATATTGTTAGGATATACCTCTGTTATTTGTCCTTGTTTAGCTGTATTTCCAGTTGTATTCCTCAGGTTGTTAGTTGTTACACTCTCATAAATTACTTGTCATTAGTCCCTTAAGCTCTCTGTATATAAGGAAACATATACTCTCTGTTATCACTTATCGAGAGTTCATTCAATAAGAGGGATTAGAAGCTTTCCACATCAGTTTTCTTCTATCTATCTCTCTCTCTCTCGTTTCTGTGAGTTTACGTATATAGTGCTGTTCAGAATCCTTGCTGGTCCACCCTATTGAAACAAAAAAAAAAAAGGAAACGGTAATCATAACAGACAGTAACATATATAGTCTTTGTTGTTTCAGATGAGCTGCACCATGTTAAATTGAACAATAAGCAGTCACCTACCTTGCTGTCAAATACACCAATAGGGGCTGTCGATTCTTTTATTCCACTATGTGTATCTAAGGATAAGTACTATGAGCAGCAGCATAGTCTTTGCTGTTTCAAAAAAAAATACTAATATAAGTGGTGTAGTTCCTGCTGTTCAAATCCAAACGAGCAGCATGCCCTCTGTCGCATCTTGAGAATCAAACAATTAGTATACAGCAGTCACATACCCTGCTGTTGTTGTTCTATCCCTGCTGCTCCATAAACCCAAGTTTAATGCTATCGTATAAGTTCCACAAACTGTTCCTTCAGTAGTTGTACCTACTCTCTTCTATAATTATAACAATAGAAATCTTACCTTTCTGCTGCATCTCATGAAGCAACGATAAACATACAGCAGTAACATACCTTACTATTGTCTTATTCTTCTGTTGTACAATGAGCAAACATGTATGAGCAGTGTTATAACTCCTGCTGCCTTTAAATAAAGGAAATCGAGGTCTGACTCCCTCTGTTGCACTCTGCTGTAACAAACAATAAACATACAGCAACTTTTTCATGTTAGTACAGCATACGCAAATGCTGTCGAAAGAGACTATAGCAGTATAAGCAGTCCAATAATTCTTGGTGTTTCTGTTGTCATCCTATGTGAAACTAATGATAGACATGTGAGCAGTAGCAAATAAAACCATTAATACACACAAACTTGTCTTATCCTTCTGTTGATCATAGCAAACAAAATCTGCTGTTGTGTGTTTTGGTGTTGTTCACGGTAGTTACCATAAACTGCTGCCATCATTAATCTATAAGAACAACCTACCGCTGTCATTCTCTTCTTATTAGCCACCCTAAATAAAACTTATTTCTGATGAAGATGAACATGTTTAGTTAAACAGACTTTGAGTGGATTGTTAGACAACAGAAACAACACAATGAATCTGAAACTAGATGCTCTATATACAGCCCGATAAAACCCCATAACAAGAACCGAAACTGCAATTCTGTAACTTCTGTTTTGTTGAGCTTGGTAAGCCATGTTCGTGTGCTGATTATAGTCTGAGAATAATGTGACAGTTTCAATCTGAATTAAATGGAGCTCATGTTCTGTCTTGACAATATATTAATAGATTATGACGGTGTTGGTTGTTAACTAACAACAACAGCACAACAATAACTCTGGAACATTATGCTCGATAAACTTAAATGGCTCCAAATTCCACTGCTGTAAACAGTTTCCATTTCAATCACCCATTAGCACCAAGTAAAGCTTCACTGCTCCAGCTTGTACCACCGATTTTAGGTCACCCTACTGGTTTAATCAAATCTGTTTTGTGGACGAGCAAGCCTTGTTTATGTCATTCATATAATATGGTGAGAATGTAAGTTATAATCGCTACTCTCCTTGCTGTAGTACACACGTTTAAGCCCTCAAAACTGTGTTCATATATGCCTCCGTTTTCTACTGTGAATGCCATAGTTTAGGCAGCCTACTACTACACTATTAAGCCATTTTTCCAACTTGTATTGAACTTCCTCTTAACGTTGTTTCAACCACTGGTTGAAGCATGATATCTATGATATAGTATTAATGTGATTGAATGAAAGTAATCATCCTACATAGGCTAAAAATAATACGTATAAATAAATGTGTATATTGAACCAATAAGTATATACATAATCGTATACTCGTAACAACGAGGAACACGTCCTGATGTCCGGAAACGCTACATCTAAGACGTCCTTATAACAGACTCGCCCAAATAAACTCGGGCATTGATAATTAATACGTACTACGATTAACGAGTCTCGTATCACGGGAACCTAACAAATACAGTTGAAATCCGGGGATGTAATGTCGGGAATTATTGTGTTGTTCGGATTTACCGAACTTAACTAAGTCATGTGGATTGACTTATAGTGTGCTTGATATTTAGATCGTATCACCGACGAAGGCGCTCGACGAGCTAGTGGACTACGGCGCAACCTAGGTCATTGGTGAACGGTATGTAAAGGGATTTGATCCGAGTTGTCCTGAGGAATTCCTCGGGCTCGGATTTGTTTGATAAATAACTTGTGTGAATGTATGTATGTGATGTATGTATGTGTATGATGTGTAGTTATGTTCATTGCATTATTTATTTATGCACGAGCGTCCTACGGGACTAATATTACGTCGACTATAGATCGACTTATAAAAACTACATATGCGATATGTGTGTTGTGACCACTGTTGTCTGACCTAATACGCTAAGTATTACAAGTATGTATTTATACCTAAGTAAAATACTTAGGAACGGGACACGACATTGTCGGTCTCTAGAGCTTTGACTCAAACGTGAATATTACCTAGAATAATTCTAGGCATGCGTAAGACCCATAGGGCAGCCAACAAATTAAGTGATGTACTCCATAACAAAAACTAACTAACTGACTATAACTAACAAAGCTAACAGTGGAGTGTGAATGAATGTGATGATGTACCTTAATCCAGACAGTCACTGGCTGCTGGTCGCGCGTAGAGATCTCTTGGGTTATCCCGTACCGGGTTTTCCCTAGTTAAATCCTGATCGAGCCTAGATAGATCGTCAGGCGGAGTGTGCTACCGTTGGCACCAGGCCCTTGGCCACCTAAATGGACGCCTCTACAAAGGCAAAGTGAATAGCCCAGAGTCTTCGGATGATCAGGGCAGTGAGCACCTTGTGTGTACGTGGGACTACAGTCCAAGTGAATATAATTCGGGTTGTCCTAACTGACTCCCAACAGTGCTAACCAAAACTAATAATATGTGAGGGCCCGGGGGCCGAATGTTGTACTGTGCTAACTAAAATTAATGATATGTGAAGGCCCGGAGGGCCGAGTGATGTACTATGTGATGATGTTAACATACGCTGAATGAGTTCTCAATACCATTGTATTGTATGATGTATGACAGTAATGTGTGTATCCATATATGACTGTTTGGATTGGATGAATGATTAGATAATCATGCATGTTGTTACAGTATTTATCATATCTGTAAAATGACAAAGCATGAAATCAATCTAATATCAAGACGGTTAAAAATGACAAGTGACCAATAGGGTCCAGATCCGGCATACTCAGCGTCTATCGCTGATACTACACTTATTGTGCAGGTTGTTGAACACGTTGAAGCCGAAGTGCGGGATTGGGTAGTTAGGACATTGTTGATTTTGGATTTATCGTTCATACCTCGTTATATATTAAATGATTCAACCGGAAAGGGGTTGTAAGAGTTGGATTATGTTTAGATGCTCACAGTAGTTGTGCTTTTGATACTTAGATAGAAATGTAGGTGGTATCTCGTTGTCACTGCGGATTGTATTTTTATTTTAATTTTGTAAAGATGTTGTACTGCTACATCACTCGTATGGGCGAGTGGTGGCAAGTAACACCCATGTGAGTTCTATTACTGTAATTACTTCCGCTGTGAGACGCCTTTATTTCCTGTTCACGTGAGCGACTATTACGTAATTGTTATGAGGGGTGTTACAGTTACAAGGTACACCTCTGATTTTGTATTTAAATGGTTGTGTTAGTCTTCATGTTTTGCCGGTTAGCTCCACGGTTGGTGCGCTCTGGCCTTCAGCTCGATCCGCGTAGTCGATCTTCATGCTGCTTCACTTGCTCCGACTAGAGGAATGGGGGATGTTTTTGAGAAAGGAAAGATGAATGATCGAACACAAAATTTTATGTGAAAATCCACCACTTTTATGAAAACACGAAATGACTAGTACGCTCCACGGTAATGACCGCTGCTCTTAAAGGTGGGCAGAACTTCAAAAATAGCGGGTCACGACATGGGGACTAAATCATTTATTTTGAAATACATTTGTGAAAATCCACTTTGAAAACTGTTTTCGAAAACCATTAAGAAATAATGTTGGTGAAGAATGTTGTTTGAAATTCGTTTGTAGAAAGTAGGTTTTTCGAAATCTATTTCTGAAAATCGTTTTGGAAATAACAAGGTTTTAAAGGATGAAGTGACGGGTTTTAAAACCCCAAATGTTTGGGAGCAAAACTAAGGTGAGACTTTAAATTGAACGAGCTTGTAAAACCTCTTTAAAAGATATGTGAAAGAGAATTCCGACTTTCTTTCTAAACAGACTGGTTTGAAAATGGTTTGCACACATGTATAGCATAAAGTAAATCGTGGCTATATTTGATGTGGAGCTGTAAGTGTTAATGTTGGGATAATCACTTTCCAGGTCAATTATGATTCCGTTTCACCGGGGGAACCATCGTCCCTTCACTGTTCATCTCTCGGGTTTTTTCTCTGTTATGCCTTTGCGGGGCACGTTATCAAGAAAGTCCGGAGTGCTTAAGTTCGAAAGGTCAGGACACCCGAGATGATAAGGAAACATACGCCACGGCCAGTGATGATCCGACAACACCCCACTTTTCGGGAAACTCAGAGAAGTACTACATGGGAACGGGTCTCTCGTCACCTGCACGGTCAGGTGTGTCTAAAGTCCAAATTATTCACTGACTACGTTGTGCCATGTATGGGTATCCGGTAAATACGGGATCCTCTATGGACGTATAGCGTGACATTGGGCTTTAGAGACACATGTGGTGCAGAGGAGCAATGGAGAACTGAGCCCATGCAATCTTCAGGGTAAGACAGAAGGGCGGTCAGACAGGCGGCATACAAGGGGGTGACTTCCATAAACCCGTCTTAGACACCGGACCAGGTAGCTGGACACTGAAGGCTCAAAGTTCACTATATGCTGGCTTCGACTCGGATAATGGAGGATATTTTTGGATCATGAGCTCAAAGCGTTGGTCGGAGACCGTACCGCCTCGTGGGTTTGTTCACTGAGAGAGTGACCCTAGCTCATGGGGAATCAACCGTGGACCGGTTGGGGATCCCGTGACATCATGGGTAAATCGGGTGACACAGAGGAATGCATGTCCTAAGCTACCCACCCCATGCACCCCACAATAACAACATAAATTGAAAGCAATAAATAAAGCAGATGAAGTTAGCACAACCTATTCACTAAGAGTTTTATCTTGAGATTAGTGATTCCAAATTGTTTTTTATTAGCCTAAAGGAAGTTAGCTTCATTCAGTCCTACGTGTCTCTTTATAATCGTGAGCTAATTATTAACCCAATTGTTGTAATGTTTGTCGAGGATCTAACAAATCCTATCTGTCCTCATCAGATACACACTCAATGTGGAGTAGAATAATCCTAGAGGCTTGAAAAGAATCTCTTGAAGTTTTGAAAGAAGTGGGAAGTCCCGACAATTTTGAATGGAGTTCAGTCTTCCTTGAGTTTGAGAAAAACTTACTCAAGTTTTCCCCAGCAGAGTCGCCATTCTGTGGAGGGTGATTTTTGGTATGAGGGGGGTCTATGCAAATATGGTCTGACTGAAAAGTCAAGTTCCTAGAATATGCCATTCTGTGGAGGGTGAAAACCCGTTATTCTGGCATCCCTCAAATACCTACTACATCGTCCGTCTTTCCCAGAAAGCATAAAGGGGAGTGCAAGTGTGCACTACACCCGCTCAATGGGCTCCACGCGGACTTATGCCTCTATAAGGCGGATTTGACTAGAGTCGCCACCTAGTTTGACCTAAGGAACTAGGAAGGAAAGATGAGGGTTCTAAGAACCGTTAATTGACTCTGAGATTGTTGCCCATGGATAGGAGTTATCTGGTCAGATCAGAGATTCTATTGTGGGTTCGCACTGGGTTACACCCCTCAGAAGTGGCAACGACCACGACTTCGGATTGGTGCCCGAGGAAACCTCGGTCTCCAATTGTCGGGATTGCCTTCTTTCAAAACCTTATTAGAGAGATTCAGTTAAAACTGAAGGATAGGATTAGGACGGGAAGAGAGAGAGTGGATGAGGCTAGCTTTTCTGTCAAGCTAGCGCCAAGAAGAGGAATTAGTGATGTCGGATGAGTATGGAATGAAGATTGGGAAAAGTCCGAGGCGGATGAATAGACAAGACTTGAAGTCTGATGGTTTGAGTTTGTGGGAGCCGAAGAAGGTTTGAGTGTTTTGAGAGATACGAGAGTCACCTTAGATGGGGAAAAGGGTTTTTTTTGTTTGAAATGGGGTCGCACCCTGTGTGGGTTGCCTACGTACTCAACTCCCTGTTGAGATCAGACCTTACGTAGTTCACGGATTTTGGGGTTTTGGAAGTTTTGAAGGGTTTGAAGTTTGGGTGTGAGAGATTAGTCTGTGAGACGCTCGGGTCTATGAGACGGTTGGGATGGGATGGGATGTCAAGGCCTGTGAGACGCTCGGGTCTGTGAGACGCTTGAATCTTAAAATGGTGGAGAAATTGAGATGTTCGAGTCTGTGAGGCGCTCGGGCCTGTGAGACGTTAGAAGTTAGAGAGGAGTTGGGATTAGGGAGACGATTCGAGTTTGAGGCAATTTGGAGTTTGAATGGTGATTTGAGTATGAAGTGTTTTGGGGTTTGAAGATGATTTGAGTATGTGTGAGGCAATTGAAGTCTAAGTAGAGATCCGGGTTTTTCAGATTTGAGATTCAAAAGGGGTTGAGGTTTTGGGATATTTCGAGTTTAGAGTGAGATGATGGTAGACAGAATTGTTTGGAGGAATGATTGTCAAGATTGTCTCTCTTAAGTTTTTGAAACCAAAAAATCATTTTTTGTTGTAAAAGGGCGGATAATCCCGAGGGATATTACCCTATGTACCCCCTCGAACACGACACTTAATTAATGGTAAGTGTCGAGGCTCGAAAGATGGGGCAATGAATTTATGTCGAAAATAGGATTTAGAAAGAAACACCATGAATGAGATGTTCTCGGTCAGACCCTAATAACGTCTCTAACTCCCAGGTTTTAAAACGTTAAAAACTGAAAACCTTAAATCGAGCGGAAGGGAGTTAGACGATTCTAAAATCCCGGCTGCAACTAGGAAGGCAGTTACATCCCTAGCACCCCGCCTTGTAAAAATCTAGGCTGCAATTAGGGGAGGTTTGTCACCCTAATGCCCCGCCTAAAGAGATCCAGACTGCGACAAGGGATGTTACGACCCCAGTGCCCCGCCTCGGATTTTTATTTGGAGGAGAAACAAGTAATGTCTAACTAGGAAGAAAACGTTCTTTGAAGGTGTTAGACATCCTATGTTCCCCGAAAACAATTTATTTTAGGTTTGAAAACTAAGTTAGGAAACTTGTGAAGTTTTTGGAATTCTCGATGAAGAAACACTGATTTTGAGAAATGATTTTAGGAGAAAACTTTCTGTATATGTGAGATAAACTTTCTGCGTTTGAGAAGAGTTTTCTGTGATGTGAGAAGAGTTTTTCCTTTAAAATTCCACAAAATGGTTTCTTTTGAAAACTTGATGAAGTTTGAATAAAATGATTGTTGAAATCTGAGGAGAGAGATTTTTGAGTTTAAAATTTGAACAGGATTTACAAGTTGAGTTTGAATTGGATGAATTGAATTCGAGTTGAATGGAATTGGACTGAATTGAAATGAGTTGGGTTTGAATTGGGTTGATTTGAATTCGGGTTGGGGTTGAAAAACGAATCGGGTCAAAGTTGGATTAGGTCAAAGTTGAAATTGGTCAAAGTCAACGTTCGGATTGGTCAAAGTTGGACCAAGTCAATCAAGGTTGGACCGAGTCAAAGTCAAAGGTCAGGTTGGTCAAAGTTGGACCGAGTAGGCCTGATGGGCCGAGTGGGCTTGATGGGCCGAGTGGGCTTGATGGGCCGAGTGGGCTTGATGGCCTTGTTTGGCTGGCCTCGAAATGGGTTTGGGCCTTGAAACGGATTTGTGAACTGTGGGCTGAAGTGGGTTTTGAATTAGGCCTCAGAGTGGCCTTTTGATTCGGGCTGAAGTGGGACTTTGAATTGGGTCTTGGAATTAAATTGGGCCCGTTCTGGGCTTTGTTGGAAATTGGGTTGAAATTTGGACCTTATCTAGAGTTGGGCCGAAAAAAAGGGCCTTGCTTGAAGTTGGGCCTGGTTTGGAGTTAGGCCGAAATTGGGCCTTTGTTTGGATTGGCTGAAGTGGCCCCCTTTTTTTTTATGTGGGCTTTATTTGTGACTGGGCTAAAATTGTTTATGGGCTAATTTGGGATATTAACAAGTGAGAGGAATTGATTTTTGGTTGGTTTATTAACTCTTGATTAGAGGTGTGTTGAAAGCAAAGGAGGATTCCACCCACATAAAACGAATGAGAGATCCGCTAGGCATGGGGTGGTTTCGCATCCTAAGCCCTCCTAAAATGGCCTTAAGGGCTTGTTTTTTTTGAAGTTTGGTTCTTATATACATATAAGGGTGGTTTGAGTGTTTTCTGAAGTTATAGGAGATTATTGCCCCACGAAAGAATGAGAGACCCGTTAGGTGTGGGCGATAATAGATCCTAAACTTTTCTGTCAACTGAAGGGTCCTAAGGGATAATAACTGGGCTTAGACATCAATAAGCAATGAGCAAGGGGCATAAATCACAAAGCAGCAACGCAAATATCTCACACAGGGTACAAACATTGGAGAAGCAAAATGAAGTGTAAACGTTATGTACAAAAATTTGGTGATTGAACATCAGCAAAAATCCTACAAGATTTCAAATTAGTTTCCAAGCTCAAATCCATATGTAGAAGGGGTAAACTAAGCACTAGAATAACATAACAAAACCAGCTAGAGATAACATGCTAAAATTGTTCACATGCAAAGAATGAATTAAATTACGAAAATAACTAAATCCAAAGACAACCAAAAGTAAGAACAATAAACAAATTACAAATTAATACAAACATAGATAACAATCTTAATTAAAGAGCTGCTATGGGGGTCGCATCGACGCCGCCTCACTTGAGCTGACAGGATCAGCAAGAAGTGCACCAACCATTACATATGTTTGAAGCGGAGACCCCGGTAGTCCAAGCCAAGATCCCGTTCCTTAGTCTTAGAGTAGTTTAACGTTTCACGAGCATTATGTACATGTCAAAAACACAACCAAAAGAGGCAAAATGCATTAGTCAAAGAACAGAAGAGGGTTGGGATGTGTGCAATGGGATCATACGGCCCCTCTCAATGGGAGGAAGGGGGCAATCTAATCATCTCCCACACCCCAACCGAGAACATAGAAAAGAGTTACAAGCTGCCAACAAATGCTAAGATTGTAAGATAAATCAAGCATTGGGGTTGCTACTCAAATTAATTCATCATCTTAGATTATAACTCAAACAAAGTGTAGTATCAAAGATGTAAAGTTGTGAGTCATGTGGGATCATACCTAGAAGGGTTTATATCATTTCCCTCTAAGATGAAATTAATAAGGACCAACCAGCCATTGAGTGATTTATCTAACAATTATAGGATAGGGCAACTATCACTCATGTCATGTTCTTATCTAAGCACAATGGGACAAGAAGCATGCTAGTATCAAATCAATTTCCAAACCAAATCAATGCGCAAGGGGCAATTAAGTATCAAGGGCGAATAAAGGAGACTTAAAAGATAGAATTTCCAAACCCAATGAGGGTATCAAGCCCAAAACGCATCAATAGGGTCAGTTTGTAATCCCACGTCAAACTCCGAGTCAAGATTAACGCAGCCAATGTCAAGCAAGTGCTGCCTTGTCCAATATATGTACCTTGGCCAATCAACAAAGTAGAAGTGGTGAGCATATCAAGTCCATAACCCATACGAACGAATAATGAATGAACTGGAATGAGATCAATGTCCACGACATTAAGAGATAAGCCAAGGGGTAATGGCTGAATTAAAATCACTCTCAGACCCACATATCAAGCGCTGAGAATAATATTCACAAGGTCAATATGCAACCGAGATCCCAAAAAAGAAAGCCAAGGGGCCAAGAAAATATTCCGACCAGCACAGAAGCCTGTGGCAGATAACATCTCTACGACTCACCACTTAGCCATATAGACACATTTTTTTTTTATTCAGAAGTAAAACAAACGACAAGAAACCAGTAAGACCTTTCTCCGGTCTTATCTCACAGTTAACAAGAAGGAAGACGATTGATGTTCCCGTCCAACAAGTCAGACACGACAGCGAAGGTTTCCTAGATCAAGCAGGTAATTAATCGGGTCTCTAACTCAGATGAGAAGCAGATTGATATTCGATTCACGAAACAACACACTGAATTCCAAAGGCTTGGTAAACCAGAACAGGTATGGACAGAAAGAGGCAAAACCAAATCCACTAGATGTAAGATAAATTGATCCCTGGAACGGACGAAAACCCACATAAATGCGAAATGAAACCATCGAGAACAAAAGATGAAGGCATATCCATAAAACCGCAATAGCAGTAAATACAATAAGATGATTAAATCAACTGTCGCACAAATCCCTCAAACGGAACCCGAACCTGGACACAAACGATAACTCTACACGCGGTATTCTTTGAAAGAAATTCGAACTCAAAGCCAGAGAGAAATTTACCAGAACTGTCGTGACAGCGAGGGAAAGAAATGCACCTTGTTCGCTAGCGAGGTGCAACATTACCGGTGAATAGAATAAAAATGGCAGTGGAGGATAAATGCTTATAAGTATAACCAGTGAAGGATAAAGCCAATCTTTCATACGAACTCCAGAGCATCTTCAGACAAAATTTACAGCTCATTTGGTTTGAAACATACCGAAAGAAAAACCACGAAGATTCATTCGCAGAGCACGGAGTGGTATCAGGGAAGCCTCGGTAGACTTTTGTCGACAAGATGAACGTGAAGTCGTGAATGCTCGTTCGAAATCGAAACGTCGATAATGAGCTCCAGCCATCGGGAGGTTGTTTGAGTTCAAGTTGGGACGAGATCCCGTCCTCGCCAATTGAGAGATTTTCACTTCGGGAGATAGAGAGTGAGAGGAGGGAATGATAGGATTTTTTCTAGTTTCGACTGAAGATGAAACCATTGTTTGGTTTGATTTTCGTTTTTGGTAATCAGTTGGGAGTAAGAAGCAAGTGAGGAAAGGCTTAGGGTTTTTCAGATTTGGAGAAAGAACGAGGAAGAAGGGTTTTTCTGATTTCAATCTTGAGGTTTTCAGGAAGAATGGAGTTTGAAACGATGAATACAGTAATTGAGCAGTTGGGAAGTTGGGGCTATTTTGTTGGGAGCAAAAAAACAAAAATCGAGAGGTTGATGGCGAGAAAATGAAGAAAGAAATCGTAGTGTCGTTTTTTGCTTGAAGGTTGAGAAGAAGAGTGCACGAATGAGAAGGAGATCCCGATCGGAGAGGAAGAAGATGTGGTGGCGGCCGGGAAGGTAGGAAGAAACCCAGGAATAGAATGTTGTTGTCGAAAACCGTCCTCGTACTGTAGGGTTCTGTAGGATGTTTTTATAATGAAAAAGTAGGGTTTTTCTAACTTTTTTTGGTACGGGCTGCATTCAGATGGGCTTTAAAAAAAAGTTAATCGGGTCATGTAATTTGTGGGTCTTGAAATTTGGATAGAATGGGCTTGGGTTTTGGGTTGTTGGGTTTGACTGAAGATTGAATTAAGACCAAGCTTGATCCACCGAAAAATGAGAAAGGAAGAGAATAACTACAATAGAAAATCTTAGGGAAAGATAACAAAAAGCTATAACTCGACATGAGTAAAAATCATCAAAACACCAATGCTAAGAAAGAAAATGTATATACAGAATAAACTAAAAGGTTTAGTCAATAAAGATGAAATGCTTTCTTTACAAAATAACATGAAAAACGATGAAATAATATAAGTAAAATAGAGTAAATGAAATGCCCACGACTAAGGAAATAAACTGAAAATAACTAAATAAAATAAAAAAGGGTAAGTCTAAAACAAATTATTGTTTGAAAATTTCTGGAAAATTGGGTTTTCTAAAATGCTTGAAAGTTGGTTTAAAATTTTGTCGTAAAACGATGGTTTCATTTTGACACGCACAGCAGTACGTTTTTGAAAGAAAGGCGACGACCCCTCTTATCGTGTTTCTCATTCTGGAATTTGCTTTATGGGGTGAGAATTTTTGGTGTCTACAATTGGGATTCTCAACCAAAAGATCTTACAATTCATTACAGATGTTTGATCTATGGTTCTTCTTAACCATTAATTTATCCCAATGAACATGTAAAGTTCATATTAAGGCGTTAAAATTTCACCAGCATTGTCCAATCTTATGGACTTTGTTATTCAATCTTGCACATTTAGCTTTAATGACCATTGGTTGATGCATCAATTTAAACCAAATCTTAATAGTCCAAAGAGGTCAGGATATGGTCCCCAAAATGGTCCCCAATATCTTACCTGAATTCACGCGTATAAAATTTCAGGTTTACACATAATATCAACTGGTGATAGCCTCATAAAAGGGTTTCAAGACAAGCAACAAATCCTTTGGTAGAAGAATATAATTCTTCAGCAAGTGTCCACACGTACAGTGGATTGCATCATTTTTGAACCGGGATGGTCTAACCGGTCATGCCAAAAAAAACATTGGAAAACTTATTGTTTTCTTTATCTTATATCGCAAGTTCTCCATTGTACCAACACACATGTGATACAAATCAAAGTAAAAAACAAGCAGCTACAATCACGATTTATATCTTTTCCAGATATACATTGATATTCTCTTATTTGTAGCCTTAACGTGATATCCGCATCAGGTATATCAGTACCATTTTTTTTAGGAAACTTGTTACTATAAAGCTTTCTCAATACAAACATTTCACTCCTTATGTGGTATTGTACATGCTCTTCTAGAGCTTATTGACCCTTATCTTATGATTTTTCAATCATGGAAAATCATTCTCATATATGAGAGTAATGCCTTGTCATCAGACACATGCTTATGGGTCAATTATAATCCTTTGGAAAGGATAGCGAGCTACAACTACACTACATCCCAAGCAAGTGTTAATTCTTGACTCCATCAAGAAATATTATTTATAGTTGTAATGTCTTTAATCATGTTTCTCAAGACATACGCCTTCCCGGACATATGCTTTTCACGACCCCTTTAAGGTGTACAAATTCTTTGTAAATGGATAAATCTCATTCAGAACATACGCCTTTCCGGACATATGTCTTTCATGACCTCTTTTAGGGTGTACAAATTGTTTCTAAATGAATAAATCTCATAAATGTAAATGAACATACATATATATTATAACAATCAACAATAATAATATAGAATATATAGAAACATATAATAATATTTAGAAATTTAAATTTACCATCCTCAACATAACCTCTCATTAAAAATCTGCATAGCTTCAATTTTGAGCTAGCTTTAAATAAGTCGAGTTTTGTTCACACAAAAAACCTTGAAAGTCTTGCATTATAATAACATCCAATACTGTGATGTCAATAACTGCTCATCATCTCTCACAATCTGGTCATGACTTTTGACTATTCATGAAAAACATGGAATAAAAATGATTCGACAAGAACCATTCTATATTTGTCATGCCAAGTGTTTTCTTTAATAGATAAACAATATTTGGGTGATTCATCAGAGTCACTCATTTTGTGATTTAGCACTATCTCAATGAAGATGAACTTATGATTCATTGAGAATCATTTGTAAAATCACATTCAAATTGAATTATTTGTATGACATTATACATATACCATCATCATAGAGGTCAAACTTGACATATGAATATTCATCATCATGGTATATCACTTACTTCAAACGATTTTCACAAATTTCTCCTGGTGCAATACCATCATTGATTTTTCACGAATCGTCAAATAACGTTCATCTTATACATAAAAATATATACTTTGGATGAATTCGCCAGGTGTTATACCATCTTTTAGATCAATGATATGGTCAATACATTTATTTTCCAAATATTGTCAATAATCTAGCTCAATGCTAATACCATATCATAAGTTAAGTTCAAAAGTTTCCAGCACAATGCCAATTTCTTTGCTCATACTGTATAAAAGTAATTTTAAAAAATCTGGCACCGCTCTTTATATTGATCATATTAACACTTTCAAGTGTGATGCCTTTTATAACATATGCAACTAAACTTTCAGGCACAATGCCCTTTTTAGCATATTAATGTATATTAATGTCAAAATTTCAGGCACGATGCCCTTCTTAGTATATTGATGTCAAAATTTCAGGCGTGATGCCCTTCTTAGTGATGTCCAAGGCGGTAGGCTCAATATTGGACATTGTTCATGATATATCAAAATCAAAGACTTTCAGGCGCAATGCCATTATTTCTTTAAATAATATTAAAATTAATTTTATCAGGTGCAATGCCGTATATATTGGGGGTAAACATTATATATAGCAATCATAAATAATGAAATATATTATGTATCGCAACAAAATAAATCATATAACACATAATAAAGGTAGTGCAATAAATAAAATCTGGCACAATGCCTCACGTGATATCTATATCTGGCATAATGCCTTAAATGAAAATTTATATC
The DNA here is from genome assembly GCA_023374045.1 of Limonium bicolor. NCBI lineage: Eukaryota > Viridiplantae > Streptophyta > Magnoliopsida > Caryophyllales > Plumbaginaceae > Limonium > Limonium bicolor. Next base: position 18,866 of record JAIOTZ010001874.1, read on the forward strand.
TGGCACGATGTCTCACGTGATTATTATACCTGGCACAATGCCTCACATTATACTACAACTAAATAAAAATGAAAACTGGATGAATTAAACAACGCAGAATAAAAATTAACATGTTGAATTCTGGCACGATTCCTCACGTGATTATTTTTCCTGGCACGATGCCTAACGTGATTATTTTTTCTGGCACGATGCCTAACGTGATTATTTTTCTGGCATGATGCCTAACGTGATTATTTTTCTGGCACGATGTCTCACGTTATACTTCACAAATAAATAAATGAGACTGAATAAATTAAACAACACAAAATAAAAAAATAACAGTAAACAAGATCTGGCACAATGCATATTGAATTCTGGCATGATGCCTCACACGATATCAATTCCTGACATAATACCTCATGTGATATCAATTCCTCGCATGGTGCCTCACGTGATAATTTTCTGGCGCAATACCTCACATAAATTTATTTCTGACACGATACCTCATGTGATTATTAATATATAATGAACTATGTATAAATAACAATTGATATACAATTATCATCTACATCCATGTGAATCGTCAAAGAGACTTTCATATTCGCTTTGAAATCATCAAAGTGACGCTTCATACAATTTAAAAAAATTACTAATATGGAGATGATATTCACCGACATAAGTGGATCTTCACCTGTTACGAAACAAACAAAGGCCAACAAAGTTTTTCAAACTCCCTGATAACTTCGCGTAGATGAAATTTATCTTGTCACTTGAGTTATGGTGAGATTGTACGAATGGAGTGATCAAGTCGATCAGATCAGATAAGGGCACATTCACTCACAATCAACGTGATATTAATTTATCGACAATATGTGAATACAAGGGTTAGGAGATCGGCAAGATGATATTGTGGATGATGATGATGATAGAGGAGATCCGGGTTATATTAGAATTTTAGGCGTGCTGATGACGTGTTGTAAATAAGAGGAAGAGAAATTACAGAGAGATACGAGATAGGTGCAACTGATATTCTTATTACGATATGAGTATACAAGACCTCTATTTATAGAGAGTACATGGGAAAACCCTAATTACAGATGTGGAGTCCACTATAAAATATATTTATTTATAACAAGTGTAAAATTATATCATTGTTCATCATTTTTCGTGCTCTTTAAACAAGATGCATCATGAATATGTTTTGGTAAACTTAAAATTTTATGTTTTTAGAAGGAGTATATATTACGTACTTCCTCCGTTAATTAATATCTGTCATTCTAGGGAGTGATTCTTGTTCAAAAATATGTGTCATTCTAACTTTTTGATACACTTTTTTTCCACTTTTAACCCTACTATTCAACACAAAAGTAATTATTATCTAGATGAAAAAGTAAAAAGTAGGGGTACATGCGTAAATTTCCTACTTTCCTTAATAAATGTGCAAGTTTCTAAAACGCAGATATTGTTGAACGGAGGGAGTATTTTTTAAGGGAATCTATTCATTAACAAAATGAATCTTCTTTAACAAAATGAATCTTCTTTACAATTAATGAACTTTATTCATTAACAAAATGAATCTTACCCCAAAGGCTCTAAAACCACCCTAGAAAAGTTAAAAAACTTTGAAAGCATTTTTATGGTTTGTACCCTAAACCATAAACCCTAAAATCTGTCGAGTTAGTAACGCCGATATAAAGAGTAAACTAATGCCAAAAAGATTACCCTACCCCTCAAACATGTAAAAATCCACCCTCGCATAAATTTGTGGTAGGATTAACTTTTACTAGTATTAAACAAAATATTCATTGTTTTATATGAATGTTCACTTTTCTTAAATATAAGATTCACTTTTTTTAAACGATTGCTTTATTTCAATAAATGAAAATTTTATACAGTTCTTGCATAAGTTTGTGGTAGGATTAACTTTTACTAGTATTAAACAAAATATTCACTTTTCTTAAACCTTTGATTCACCTTTAAAAAACCTTTGATTCACTTTTCTTAACCTCTTATTCACTTTTCTTAAACCTCTTATTCACTTTAGTTAAAACAATCTCTATTTACGAGAATCACTTTTCTTAAACCTTTGATTCACTTTTCTTAAACGCATGATTCATCTTATAAAAACCTTTGATTCACATTTCTTAAACCTCTTAATCACCTTAATTAAACAATCTATGCTTACGAGATTCACTCTTATTACTCTGATTCACTTTGTAACAACTTGTGATTCACTTCTTTAAAGGCTCTGATTCACACTAGTCAACCAACCATCAGAATCACTTTAGTTAAACAATCACTGTTTATGAGATTTCACTTTTCTTAAACCTCTTATTCAATTTTAAGAAGCGCATGCTTTTTTATTCACTTTTTCACAACTTTGATTCAGTTTTTAACAACCTTTGATTCACTTGTCTTAAACTTAAGATTCCAATTAATCTTAAAAAATATGTACATACAAAAAATAAAAAATAAAAAATTACCAAATATATCTATGATGCATCTTGTTTTGAAGAGTACGAAAAATGATGAACAATTGTATAATTTATTTTATTTGTGCACTTATATTTTGTAAGTTATGACATTTTGAAAAAATAATATATTTTTCTCTCTCTTACTCATCTCCTCCTCTCCTCGCGTATATGCGTGTGAGTATTTCCCCTTATTCCTTTTTTTTCTTTTTTCTTTATTTCCCTCCAATAGCATGTGGCCGAAACTACACACCAATACAAAAACAAAATAAGTAAAAAAGATAAACTTACCCATCCCCATATTAGAACAAAGGACCAGATTCGAAATCGCTATATTATTATCACTTAAATCTAGAGGATCATAATTAATCTTTTAGATATAGCTAAAATTGAGACTTTTATAGAAACCTACGGCTCAGCCGGCCAAAAAGAGAAATGGTGCTTTGGTACCATAATAAAAGATGAAGGGAATTTCATGATATACCCTGAGGTTTGAGCGAATTTTACGAGATACCCCCGAGGTTTCATTTTCATTACGAGATACCCCCGAGGTTTCATTTTTTTTTACGATATACCCCTGAGGTTTCATTTTCATTACGATATACCCATGAGGTTTCAATTTTATTACGAGATGCCCCTCAGTTCAGATTCTAATATTATATATATCCTCATTTTACTACCTCTCAACCATATCCCCGCACCATATGCCCCGCAACATGGATTTATGGTCAAATTTTTCTTAAAAATTTAAAATATGAACAAAATGCACAGAGAAAAATTAAAGCTCAATTTAAATTTTAATTCAATTTTAAAAAATAAAATAAAATAAAATAAATTAAAAAAATTAAACTCATAAAAAGTTTAAAATAAATAGAATGACCAAACAACAAAAAAATAATAATCTATTTAAAAACTTATATTGTTACATAATTTAAAAACTATTATAGCAATTATATTTAAAGAAAAAAAATGATTTTTATACTTTATTTTTCTAATTTAAAATAATGATTTTTTTCTATGTACTATATGAAATTGTTGCTTTTAATATTCTTCATATTATTGTTATACTTTTTAACAATTTTAATACATATCGTAACTCCTTAACAAGTTATGTTTATTTTTTTCAAAATAATTTACTTTTTATTTTTTAGTCATTTCTATTTATTTTTTTTTGTTTTATGTTTATTTAATTATATTCATTTTTTAATATTGATTTCAAATTTTATACGAATTTATTTTATATAAGCATTTTATTTAAGTTTCAAATTCAAACAAAACTTTGACCATATATCCTTGAGATTATTGCGGGGCATATGATTTTGAGCCACCGCTATAATTTTTTAAATTATGTAACAATATAGTTTTTTAAATAGATTATTTTTTTGTTGGTTAGTTATTTCTATTTATTTTAAACCTTTCATGATTCTAATTTTTTAATTTGTGTTTATACTTTTATTTATGTTTTTTAATTGAAATAAAATTTTAATTTATCTTTAATTTTTATGTGCATTTTGTTCATATTTTAAATTTTTAAAAATTTGACTATAAACCCGTGTTAATGGGGTATATGGTGGCGAGGGTAAAATGAGGATATGACAAATATATCCGAATCTGAACTGAGGGGCATCTCGTAATAAAATTGAAAGCTCAGGGGTATATCGTAATGAAAATGAAACCTTAGGGTATATCAAAAAAAAATGAAACTTCGGGGGTATCTCGTAACAAAATGAAACCTCGGGGGTATTTCGTAAAATTCGCTCAAACCTGAGGGTAAATCGTGAAATTTCCCAAAGATGAATTTCATGTAATCATTGGATGTATTCCTTTTTGTATTGATTCACATGTATACGCTTCAAGGAAAAGTAACAATAACTATATATATGGAGCATTACAGATGTCACTTTGTAATTTGTAAATTGGGCTTAAATGATGTATACTGGGCTTAGATAACTAGTGGGCTTTCAGCCTTTATTTTTTACACGCACGTAGATGGTTAGTTTCCTATGGTTCAAGTACATTTTCTAAAATCATAAAACCTTCCCACCAAACACCCCCAAACCACACAGCTTAACAGCTTCTGTAAAATCATCAGCAGACAGCTTCTCAATTTTCAGCAGCAGAACCTAACACTGTCTCTGCTTTTAAAACCATCAGCAGACGTTCCACCAAACACAAAATCAACAGCTCACAGCTTCTGTAAAAACTATCAGCGACAGCTTCTTAATTTCCAGCAACAGGACCCCCAGCAGCCCCGAGCAGCTGTCCTCAAACGAACCCAATATATACCCCCTTTCAAAAAAGTACATGTTAATACCTCCTTTTATAAAAAAAAAAAAAAAGTAAAGAAGAGAGAAGGTACAACAGCCGAACAGCGAACCTGCTACTGGTAGTCTCTCCATCTTCCCAGATTACAAGACATAAGAATCCATCATTCATAAGATGGTCCTGCTAAACTTCATGAACATGATCGTTTTGAGAGACGCTCGTTAAGTCTTAAGTCGTTCAACACATGTAGTTTAATCATGCAAGTCGTGATAATCACGACATAACGATATAAAACCAGTTTTCAGTCGCGCATACAACCTTCCAACCCACAGCTTACCAAATTTAAGATCCAGCTCAGTCGGTTGGTGTCCTGATTGATTAGTCTAACATATTTTGAAAGGAAGAACCAAACCTAATTAATTAAGCTAGTTTTTTAAGACCCCGTTCGACTACGACAAATCCTAAGTCGGTTTATTCGTGGACTTAAAGCTGCATAAAAGGTGGATAAATCCCTATCTAAAAGTAGGCGATTAATGTCATTTAAGCTTTATGCAAACGCAACCAAAAACCCTGCGTTTGCAGCAAGGATAAAAGCTCATTTCTCACTTTTTCAATTCATCGAAGTTTTTTTTCACCCTTTATCATCAAACCCAGCCATCTTCTTCCTCTCTGAAAGACCTACCCCGCGCGCAGGTCGTAATACGTTCTACCTATACAAGTGAATTATTACAGCTATAATATCTGATCGATCGTATTGTCGCCGAATCCAGTATGAAAACGCATATGATCTGTATCAACAAAACTTACTGAGAAAGCGACTTGAGATCTAGCTGATCTGGTTAAATTTGAGTAATTACTGTACTGAGGCTATTGAACTCGGTGACCGAGTCGTGAAAGACGAGTAAGGAATTACGGGTTCAAATCCTTTGATATGTTATATATAGGTTTGTTTTGTGTGATTTATCCAGTGAGTATGGTTTGTAGGTGCTCGTATTAGCTCTTGGGTCGGTCCCTCGTCCATCTTTGCATTTCAGTTTCAATTTCTTCAATAGAAGATGAGCACAACAGAAGGAGATGACTGTAGGTAATCTGGGGTTATTATGGTCCTTTGGCCAAGACAATGCCCATTTCACCAATCGCTGCAAACGAACGCTGCAATTGTTTACCACCCCTGAAATCGCCGGCGAATAGTCACGACTTAAAGCCCCGCATTAATCGATGCTGATTTTCAAGAGCCGCCATCGAACGGGCCCTAAAACATGAGCAGTCCAGCTTCGATCAAAAGGCATCCAGAAATAAATTAAGAATAACGGGTCGGACTTAAACACACATATATTATTATTAGCTGCTTAGTTCGGTCACCGACTTGTTTATTTTTTCACCGTCCATAGACCTCTGATTACTTTGATTGAACCCAAAAACTTAATTTAGAGCAAAAAAAAAAAGCAAAGTTGTTTTAGACCATAAACCGAAATTTGTTATTGAAACATTTTTCTTTTCCTGATCAGTAAGATACTTCTTAATCATTCCAAATTCGCCGCAAACAAGAACAACGAAAAGACAGGTAAATGAATACTAGTACTACATTTCTTCCAGTTCCCGTTATTATCATTACCAAATCGCTACTAAACAGCCCACTAGTTTTTACAAAAATCAACGGTCAACATTCAAACACCAACAACGCCTCTCTCATTTAGTCCATGCAAAACAACTCCGAAAACAAACTCATTGCTTTATTGCTTTACCCTCCCCCTATGTCTGTCATTCATGACTGCTACAGCTACTACTTGTACAGATTGAACCCCCCTCTTTCCTGGTCAAACAAGACAATTTGTATTTAATTTTCTTCCATACCCTTCAAACTAAAACTCTTTCCTATCACTCATATATATCATTCCATATACAACGATCATCCACGATTCTATGTTCCCACCAAACCCCATACAACAACAACACACAAACAATTTCACCCCAGTTTCCCTACGTATAGCTTCAACAAAAAATCACAAGATGCTTTCATCATGGAGAAGATGCACACCACCGTCGCAATCATCGTACAAACACCACCACCTTCACAACTACCACCACCACTATCTCCGATGAATCAACCACATCTGAATTAACAATCCCAAACCATTTCCTCTGCCCCATCTCCTTAGACTTAATGAAAGACCCAGTAACACTTCAAACAGGAATAACTTACGACCGTGAAACATAGAAACATGGATATGGACCATACCCCCACCACTTGTCCAGTCACAATCAACCTCAACACAATCGAACCATCCCAAACCACTCCATACGCCGGATGATCCAAGACTGGTGCGTTGAGAATCGTAATCACGGCGTTGAACGTATCTCAACACCAAGAGCACCATCACTTTCCTCCGAAGCTTCCGATTTACTCGCTAGAGTCTCAACTTCATCCACACCTAACATGACAGGATTAGTCATCAAGGTTAAAGAACGTGTACGTGAGAGTGATCGTAACCGAGACTGATCACTTCCCGTGGAGGTGCTCGTATCGTCTCGCCGCTTCGTTTGAATCCCTTGCCGCCGCTGCGGATGAGAAAACGTTGCGTCTCATCATCGGAGATCCTATCTTGCTTAGTCTTAATGGGCCGGCTTGACGAACAGGCCCAATTCACACTTACGTTGTCCAGTTTCAATTAAACGCATCGTTTGGTTAATGGGAAAGGCAGACGACTTGTCAACGAGGAGAAACGCGGTTTTGATTTTAAAACAGATCACGACAACGGAGAATTCAAACAAGTCGGTGGTGGTCGACAATAATGGAGTTGAGGCGTTGGTTAACTAGTCAAAGAACCAATTTGTCCCGTCTCTCTTAAGCTTCATTAGTTGTTCTACATCGTATACTTTCGTATTCAGATTCAACAACGACGTCGTTTACAATTAACAAGCTCGTTGATCTTAATGTAGTGACGGAGCTATTAGAGATCGTGATCGGGACGGATAAGAGTCTATGTGAGAAAGCGTTGGGAGTTCTCGATAAGTTATGTGACGGGAAGAAAGGGAGGGTTAGTTTACGCTCTAATGCGTTGGGTGTGCCAGTGGTGGTGAAAAGATGCTGAGAGTTTCAACTTTAGCGACGGAGTTTGCGGTTTCTGTGTTATGGAAGGCTTGCGGTGACGGAGAAGGAGGATGATCGGGAGTAGAAGAAGGAGGTGGAGTGTTGGATGAAGCGATTCAAGTTGGTGCTTTTCAGAAGCTTCTGTTAGTGTTGCAGGTTGGATTAGGTGGTGGTGGTGGTGAGAGTGATGAGGAGGGGGTGACGACGACAAAGGTAAAGGTTACACAGTTGTTGAAGATGTTGAATGGTGTTCGCAGGGTTAGAAGCGGGAAAAGTCGATTTGATTGTGTTGAATCGTGGGATTTGAAGGGGTGAAGAAGTTTTTTGATTGATGTATGGCATACAAATTGTAGATGATTGGATTTTGAGATTCTCTTAAAAATGTAAAATAGAAATTGATTGGTCCTTCTTTTGGGTTTCATATTATACATTCTAAATTGTAGTACTACTACAGAAACATTTTATGCTATTTGCCCGAATGAGTTCAATATTGCTTTGTCAATACAGAATTAAGGGCGTTTGTATTGGTACAATAGACGGTCCATGGAGCCCAATAGACAAATGTATCAAATAAATTCCAATATTTGTATTTACAACAAACATAGAACTCGCCAATATATATCGATATTGTTCCGATTATACAAACATGAATACAATACACACTTTTCATATTCTTCATCGTTCTCTAACAACCTATATGATATCAGATCCATAATCATTTGCATGAGCCAATTTTT
>JAIOTZ010001875.1:0-27392 GCA_023374045.1 Limonium bicolor
GTTCGGGAGTAGGTATCTGCATCAGATCCTTCGACCGTCTATGGTGGAATATGTTTTGGGAGTCCCTGGGTGACCCCACTTGCTCAGCACATCCTGGAGTCTAGAGGTGACTCCGCTTTCTCAACCCTGGGTGTCGGGAATGGGGGAGTGACAAATTGTTGGAGCTTATCCTGGAGTCTAGAGGTGACTCCGCTTTCTCGACCCTGGGTGTCGGGAATGGTGGACTAGCTATGGAGGAGACGTCCTCCAACGTGCGGTGATAAAAGAATTCACAAGTAACCCTTGAAGAAACAAGGAATGATTAGCACCTACATAATAAGTCTCGGAATCTAATCTATATCCCCTGACTCGGTACGAGAGAATAGAGGAAAACATGTGTAATGAGACCAAGCAAATAAGAAAATTCACAAATGTGATCATTAAGAAACAAGGAATGAATATCACCTACATAATAAAGTCTCGGGATCTAACACATCCCCTAACTTGGTGCAAGGGAAGGAAGGAAAAACATGTGTAATGAGAACAAGAAAACGATACGTAATCTCTTGAATGATCCCATAGTGAGGATCAACGGTATAATATACCTACGCACACGTCCTATTAATTACTTGATTGTTGTTGCTATATTAGCAGCTTATTGTGCTGGGTGGCGTGTTTGACGTTGCTATGCTACTTGCAAGTTGTGCTTGGTTGTTGTTGCTAATGTGTTACTACCTTAAGTGTGTATGATACTATGTTGTAATGTGGTGTATTTTACCTGCTGTTTCACATTATCATGCCTCAGAGTTTGTATTTTGTAAACAGACAATAAAAAAACTGGAGCCAGAAGCAAGTTCTGTTCCATTTCTGATTTCAGTAGAAACACATCAGAGACAGTCCTCTTTTCCCAAACTCCCACGAAAGCTTTCATTGGAAACGTATTCCACTCACAGTCATTTGGTCCTCTGCTTTTTAATCCCTTGGCCTGGTGCCAGTCGATTCAGAGGAAAATACCATCCTTTTTCCTTCTCCTGCATGCACCAGTTCTACACATACAGAAGCTCCCTCGTACACAAGGTAAACCATGCTGTCTGCAATGTTCTCTTCCTTTCTTCTTCAGCTTCTGTTCCTTCTTATTGGTTCCTGATCAAAACCGCAACTCCTGCAGTATATCCAAATCTCTACAAGCTGATGTGTTTTCATGCAAGAAAAAAAAAACTGACTGAGAACCTGCTCTCGAATTCCAATCTCAGTTCAGGTAAAATCTCCTTCATAACAAGCCCAGATTGCTCCAACTCACTACCGGTTGTCCTTCTGTTCTGCCCCTCTAAATTTCTTTTTTTTTTATCTCGCAAGAACTCTGCATGCTAACTAAGGATAGAGCTCGGGAAATCCTGAGGTAAATCCTCTCCAAGAACTTCTAAAGGTGAGACCCAAAACTTGGTTTTTTTTAAAACAACAGTTCTGCAGTTTTACAGATTCTGTATGAATGGCTTTCGACAGAATAGTCCCTATTGCCTTGGATTATTTCAATGTAAAACCTATCAAAACACTCAACTGAGCAACTACAACAGCTGGGAAGAGTTGGAAGTCAAATTGCAAACAAAGAAATGAGGTAAAGAGGTTACAACCAGTTACTGCTTTCTGTTTCAGTTTGTAGTTAGTACTGACATGTTTCAGTGGCTTTAATAGTGTTATTGGGTCTGTCCTCGAACTAAAAATCGTGGCAACCCACTCAACTAAATGGGTAAATAAGTAGGGAAACTACTAATACAGATTAAGTAACAGAAAAAAAGAGACAGAAGGAAAGATAAAAACAAGTTTATCAGAATGTGATGTTGTAGTTTTATAATTCTACTGAAAGTTTAAGTGTCCGAATAACATTATCACAGAGAGAAGTGATGGGGCTATAATGAATCTCTAATGAATCTGAAATACACCTAATACACCTTAGTAAGTTCATAGGTACTGAAGGGAAGATATCAGAAATTGTATTTCAGATTTCTGTTTTGGTGTAAAGGGGTTCCCAGGGATATTAGCCATGTTATTTTGGGTCTGTTTGGAGAGTTAAAACTGCATTGAGGTTCTAAATATATAGCTATACCATTTGGGGAGTCACTTGACATTCTAAAACAGAAGAACAACAAAGAAAAACCTATATGTTGCATCAGTTTCATAGCGTCAGTTCTAGTTTCTTTCTTTTTCTGAGTTTCAGTCTCAGTTCTGTTAGAGAAACGTGACAGTGGTAGCCCTTGTAGTCTTGGGTCTGTTCTAGAGTAAAAATCGTATTAAGATCTTAACCCAAGCAGTTAAACAGTTGAGGAAAGTTGAGAACTCAATTCGTGAAGAAATACAAAAAAAAAAAGAAGGAAATCAAGAGAAGTAATTATCAGGTTTGGAAGTTTCAGTTCTAGTCTTGGATTTCTTGTTTCAGTATAAACACGTAGCAGTGGGAATAATAATGTGGTAACGGGTCTTAGTGGTTAAATCATGAACCTCATACATTGCTGAAACACCTATCTAGTTTATAAACCCTTGGGAGAATTTAAAAACCCAACCTGATGCACTAAGAATGGAGGAGTAAAACTGAAATTGTGTTTAGTTTTCAGCTTTACAGGTTTTGTGTAAATGGTTTCCAGAAGAGAAGACCCTATTGCTTTGGGCTGTTGCAAGGGTAAAGCTGTATTAATACACCTAGAAAGGAAGCTAAAAGATTTGGGAGAAATTAAAAATCAAACTAAAGGAACAGAACGACAACAATTGAAATGGGAATGCATCAGTTTCAGTTTCATTTCTTTTTTTCAATTCTGTGTAACTAAAGCCTAGAAGGGTTATTGGGATGTGACTGGTGGGGATGATGAAACTAACATGAAGCTAATACACTCAACTAACCTATAAATACCTAGAAGAAACCAGAATCTAGATGGTGAACAGAAAAGAGACAGAAGAGAGTGTTATCAGTTCTATGTTTTGCTTTCTAGAAGTTTGGTTCTGTATAATTTGGTACAGAGAGTGTTAAAGGGATTATATTGAGAGTGTTAGGAGCTTAGAGTTTTACTAAGTCACCTGACTAGATGTGATAACATTTTGGGAAAATAGGAAGTCCAAATTCGAGAGTAAAGAAAATTAAGAGTGAAAGTTGTCAGATTTTGTTTCAGTTTTCAATGTTGGGCGTATCAGTAACAGCTACCAAGTTGTGTTGGATTTGTCTTGAGTTTAGACTCTGGGTAGAACACCTAACTAATCGAGTAAACAAATTGTTAGAAGAATTGTAAGTAAGATCAATGAGCACAGACAAGAATATAGAATAGAGAGTATCAGGTTGATGTTTCAGGTTTGCAGTTTGTTTTCAGTTCTGGAACTTATAGTGTTTTAGGGTAAGTATGATTCTGTAAGGATAACAAGTGGTTTGGGATTCAAACAGTAATAGAACAATTAACTACATGAGTTATCAGTGAGGGAGAAGTTGGGAGACAAGTTATTATACAGAAAGAAAAGAACATGCTTCAATTCATACTTCAGTTTTCAGGGTCTTTGCATTTTCAGTTGGGGACTTTCTGTAGCTTGAATAACGTTGTTGGGGTCTGTTAGAATTTTAAGACCATCACACACACTAAACTACTCCAGTTGGTAATGAGGGGAAGTGGAAACTCAATTCAAGAATAAACAGATAATAGAAGAGAATTATCAGTTTTATGATTTAAGTATTCATGCTTCAGTCTTTCACTGCTGCCCAGTTCAGTGTGAGGCTATATCAGTGACATAAACCCAGGTGTCGTGGGTTTGCTTTGGGGTTTAGAATCTTGACCAAGACCTTAATTAACCGAGCCAGCAAATTGGGATAGTTGAGGGACAGTGGGTGAACTAACAGTAGGAAATAAAAGCAAGGATACCGAGATGTGAATGTTTCAGTTACAAGCTTTCTCAAAATCTGTTTCTGTATAACTCTGTACAGAATAGTATGAAGGGGGGGTTATGTTGAGTTACTAATAAAACTAAACACTTCTAATATACCTTAGTAAGCTATGAATGCATTGGGTAAGTAAGTAACCAGATTAAAGAGCATAAAGGAAAATAGAGGGAAAGACAACGCATCAGTCTGGTTTGGTTCTTGATTGGCTTTTCGTATCTGTTTCTGTGTAATTAATTACAGATGCTATGTGGGTGTTTTATGAGCATAGTCTTGAGATTACGCCAAGGTTACCACCCATAGCAAGTTAGGTAAACACTGCAGGAAAGAAACCAACATAAACTGAACTAACTAGCAACAAGAACCAAGAGGGAATGTGTGACTTGTGTTTCAGTTCATTGATGTTATAGCCTCTGTATAGCTGGGGTACAAGGGCGTACTAAGTGTAATTCTAGTTTTAAAGAGCCCAAATGATAGCCTATAAATATAGCTAGATGAGCAAACGTGCTGGGAAGGTTAACATCACTTTGCTACATTAGAAACGTAGTTAGATAAGGTGGTGCAAGTGGATGGTGTTTCAGATTTGGAAACCTTTGGGTTCTGTGTAAGCAAGCTTTATGGGTATTTTAAGGATTATAGTAGTAGGTTAAGTAAAGTTAAAACATCTCTAACCAACCTAGCTAAGAAAGGGGTACGCCTTGGACAAGTTATTTATGTAACTTGTTACATAATTAACGCTTAAAAATGCTCTCAAACATCAGCTAGGAAAAAGGACTTAGTTAACGGGTAAAACAAGGGTGTGAATGCCCCAGGAATAAGATAAAGTTTAATACATGGGAAGTCCTAAGGGCTAGTAAAGGTTGAACATTCAACAAAGATTCATCTAGGAAATAACACCCGATAATGGTTTAATAAGTTCGGGAAGTGACACAAAGGTCGTCACATGAAATCATAAACTGACACCTTGTTTGTAATTAACGCTAGGGCCGTAACGAACGCCAGCCGGGACTCCGTGTGTGTGAGACAACTTTTGCTTCTAAATCAGGTATGGACATGTGTGGTTCGTATGTTGCCGTGTTACACGGCTTGTGTGCTGTGTGCTTTGTTTGACAATGACTATAAGACTAATGCATGAAAACGGATGTTTGTTTTACCGTGCTTATATGTCTGTTGTGAGCTTGTGTAAGGAATGTGAATGGATTGATTATCTTCCTTGCTTACCTGCTTGCTATTATTGTGCATATTGTTTGCGCGCACACAGTAGTTTAGTCCCTTTCTCGTTTATGGAACTTGAGACGAACTACTACGAATTACGAAAACAAAGAAAACTCTATAAGGGGAACTCCTCTCTAAATCATTGAGGACTACCATGACACCCACTATGGTGTCTATTCATTAATGATAATGAAGAGCAAGTCTCCTTTGGTGGGACATGACGAACCACAAAGACAAAACAAAAGAACTATACCAAGAGACAACTCCTCTCTAACTTTAGAGGACCGCTAATGACACCCACTATGGTGTCAAGATTATAATGATAATGAAACGAAAAGTACCAACTATGAAACATGAGAACAACCCGGGAAGACAACAGCTCGGGCCGCGCGGTATGGATGTTCGGGAGTTGGTATCTGCATCAGATCCTTCGACCGTCTATGGTGGAATATGTTTTGGGAGTCCCTGGGTGACCCCACTTGCTCAGCACATCCTGAAGTCTAGAGGTGACTCCGCTTTCTCGACCCTGGGTGTCGGGAATGGGGGAGTGACAAATTGTTGGAGCTTATCCTGGAGTCTAGAGGTGACTCCGCTTTCTCGACCCTGGGTGTCGGGAATGGGGGACTAGCTATGGAGGAGACGTCCTCCAACGTGCGGTGATAAAAGAATTCACAAGTAACCCTTGAAGAAACAAGGAATGATTAGCACCTACATAATAAAGTCTCGGGATCTAATCTATATCCCCTGACTCGGTGCCAGAGAATAGAGGAAAACATGTGTAATGAGACCAAGCAAATAAGAAAATTCACAAATGTGATCATTAAGAAACAAGGAATGAATAGCACCTACATAATAAAGTCTCGAGATCTAACCTACATCCCCTGACTCGGTGCAAGGGAAGGAAGGAAAAACATGTGTAATGAGAACAAGAAAACGATACGTAATCTCTTGAATGATCCCATAGTGAGGATCGACGGTATAATATACCTACCACACGTCTTATTAATTACTTGATTGTTGTTGCTATATTAGCAGCTTATTGTGCTGGGTGGCGTGTTTGATGTTGCTATGCTACTTGCAAGTTGTGCTTGGTTGTTGTTGATATTGCTATGCTACTTTAAAGTGTGTATGATATCATGATATATTGTGGTGTGTTTACTTCTTTATTATAGCATGTAAATTGACTTAATAATGTTCGACCAAGTAGTCGTGTGGCCCGGCAACATACGGGCTTCACACGTTCATACTCAGCGTAGTTTGCTGAGTCCTTTACACCCAATTTTTTTCAGGTATTGTGCCAGACGGTAACGAAGCGTAGGCGGGATGACTACCATGGGGGTAGTCCATCGGGGCATGACTTTTAAGTTGTAGTGGCATGTGTAATACAGGGGTTGTTATAAAACCCGAGATGTAATTCTTAGTCTATGATTTTATAATTTTGTTGTAGACACTCGGAACTTGGGAATTGTACTATATGTTGTATATGGGTTTGATAGAGGGCTGTTTCCATTCATTCAGACCGTAACTTGGAGTTGGTATTGTGGTCGGTCAACCACATGGGTGGTTGGCATCTGTGATACCCGGATGAAGTTGGAAACCGCTGCGTAGACCTCTCGTATTACCGTTAGGCTCGTTGTTTAATTATTGATTGTTATTGGGGGTGTTACATGTGGGATGATCCTTGGATCCCCAGACCCTTCTCTTTCCAACCTTTCACTCCTAAAACCTCTGGCTCTGATAATCCCACAGTGGATAAGTTTATTTCACAAGACTCCAATGATTGGAATGTGGACTTACTTAGACAATAGTTATGGGAGATCGATGTAGAGGAGATCAGGAAAATCACTTTTCCATCTTTGATGCAGATAGATGGATCTGGCATAACTCTAAAGATGGCATCCTTATTGTCAAGTCTGTCTACCTCCTTGACCAGATAGCTTCCTCGATTCGGAATCCTTCTTCTAGTTAAGTCCTAATATGCTCAGTAGGAGAATCATCTCCCTTCAGTGTAGTCCGAGAGTCAAACTGCTACATTGGAGATTCATGAAGAACATTGTTCCTTGCTTGGCCAATCTTACTAAAAGACTAGGAGGCTCTCCTCTCTGCTGTTTCTGTTCCAAGATAGATACCATGTATCACACATTCTTTGGGTGTGTCATGGTTAAAGATCAATGGGTGGGTCTCCTTGACAATCCTGATGAGCAGGACATAGGAGAGAATAGCATTCATGAGATTATTTTCTTGCAGGCTGACAATTGGCCAAATGAAAAACTGGAGAAGATTATTAATGTTATGTGGGTAGTTTATGATGCTAAGAATACAGTCAGACATAATCCTCTCCTGTCTTGGCTGCCTCTCTTGGAATCTAACCATGCTTTTACCAAAGCTCACAAACTTGGTTTGGATAATAGTATTCCTATTAATCAAGAGGTGATCATTCAGGCGGGCGGGCCGGGTTCGGGCCGGGCCAGAGGAAAATGTTAGGCCCGTCGGGCCTATTTTCAAAAACCAAGCCCGGTTTTTTACATGTTCGGGCCGGGCCGGGCTAGGCCCGGTTTTTTCTAGACTTTGGCGAAGCCCGGCCCGCCCGGCCCGGTTTTTAAATTTTTAATATAAATTAATAAAAAAAATTAAAATTAATATATTTTAATAGAGATTTAAATTATATATAACTTATTCAAATTAATATATTATATATATAACTTATAAAATTTATATATATATATAACTTATTTAAAATTTATATATTATATAATTTTGTATTATTATATAAAAATTAAATATGTATATATTACATTTTAAAAATATAATAAAATAATATAAAATCGGGCCTGGTCGGGCTTGCCCACGGGCTCAAAAAATGTGTCACGGCCCGACCCGGTTTTTCATTCGGGCCTAATTTTATCTCCAGGCCCGTCCGAAAGCCCTATCGGGTTCGGGCTCATCGGGCTTTTTTACGGGCCGGGTCGGACCGGGCTGCCGGGCCGGACACATTATGATCAGCTCTAAATCAAACTGAGTATCATTGGTCTCCTCCATTGCAGGACATGATCAAGATCAACTGTGGATGGAAGAAGAAAAGGGGCTATGCCCTTATGTTAGTAGGTTCTATAAGACAATCAGAGGGAGATATTTTGATGGCCATTAACAAAAAAATGGACTGGAGCTGAGATTCAAGGTCTGGTGTTTGCTCTGAAATGGGCAGTCGAAGCAGGATGCTCTAATGTGGAGATTGACATCAGTAACCAGAGATCCTTCTCTTTTTAAAGAACCTGCCTTACTTACAGCAAGGTTATGTGGTAACTGAAAGATGGGAACAACTTGTTTGTTTTGCTAAGATGTGTAATATCAGTAGGTTGAATTATGATGATTCTGTAACTAACTTTCCCATCTTGTTAGTTTCCCTTCTGTTTAATAGTTCGGTGTTTTTTAAGATTTGGATGGGAGACAATATTCCATGTAAGATAGTTAAGGCTTGTAAGTTTGATGTGGATCCTCCTTTTGATGAATGAAGAATGGCAAGGTTTATGATAAAAAAAATCTGTAAATATCAAGTTTCTTGGGTAATGATGTAAATGTAGAATGTTCAATACAAAATACACTCCAAGCACATTAATTTTGTTCCGTACATTAGTCCAAACACACATTACATAGTTTATCACTCTTATACATATCACACCTCATTTTGATATTATTCAAAAGATGGTCAGACATGAGGAGGTGGAAGAGTGAGGTCATAGTTTGAATGATCAAATGTATGTGTTTTACGTACTATATTTGTACATATGTTTAGGAATATCAGTCACAATTCCTCTAGCTTGTGTCTTAAGAGTAGGTCCTCCAGGTTTTCGTATTTACACTTAACCTCCATATTTGGTTCTTCACTCTTAACCTCCAGGCAAGGTTCTTCCTTCTTAGCCTCTAATTTGACTCCTTTTTCGCTTTGGCTCCTTCTTCTTATCCTTCGCTTGGACTCCTTTCTCACTTTGACCTCCTTCCTTGTTAACTCTTGTTGGTGTAGAGAAGGATGATGAAGAGCCCTTTGACTCCTAGCTTTACGCGTATTCCTATAGACATCCATATTCTCTGTAAAAAAAATAAAGGAAAAAAGATAATCAACACAATACATCCATATTTTGTTCATTAATATCATGTAAGCAATAAATGATAACAATATTAGAAGAAAACTACTTTTATGATGTATGGTGGCGCAATCAAAGAAACAAAGAGAAGTATCTTACGTAAATGAAAATGAAGGTGATACAAGTAAAAATCATCCTTGACAAAACATTTTCAGAAGTTAAGTTAAACTATAAGACCAAAAAATATCATAGACAACATTCCACAAATGCATCCAAAATTTAATACATTACAAACAATAAGTTCTTGTAAACGCTAAACGAAGTATAAGTATAAATACACATAAAAGTAAAAGGATGACTAATCCATATTATATTGATGGAGCCTTTCTACTATTATATTTCCTTTACCATGTCACTATCAAATACTTCGTGTATCATTCCCACTTTCTTGTATGTATCAGGACATTCAACTAGTAAATTGTATCCATAGAATGGTTGGTAACGGTGATCATGCATTTTCATGCATGTGTTGATGTACAAAACAATGAAAGGTGGAGGATTTAGTTCTTGTCTATAATGTGTGTCATGTCACTAATCATACACTACTATTTGTTTCTACTACCAAGGTGATAGATCCATGGGTGTCGTGTTCATTATTGCATATGACATATATGAATGAATCCATATGTACCCAAATAAGAGATTCTCATTCGTTATGTCTCACTCAGCTCTAGCGTAACACCGATATAAGAAAGTTAAATCCAACCCAAATAATCTACCCTAACTATATTGAAGAAAAAGTAAAAAACAATATAACATATCACTTAGATATTCATCGAACAACTTGTGTGCGCACATAACTCTATTAATTCAATTACACAATTATATACACATTTTGCACACCCAGTTAAATTCAAAAAATTTAGACACATTGCAACATTAATGTCAAAATTACAACAACAAATCATAGCGTTTTTTTAATTAAGAAAAAATTACATTGCTTACTTGATTTTAGGGTTATTGAAGAAGAGGAAGTGTAACAACCCGCTTTCAAGTTGTTGGTAGATATTGTTTGCTTTCACCGAAGTCTCACAGTTCTGTTCTAAGGGTCAACCAGATACACCAATCAAAACACGTCTACCGTGAAGAGGTATCCACACCCTTATAAGGAGTGCTTCGTTCGCCCCTCCAGTATACTATAGAATGGTGCTTCACATTTGCGGACATCCAGGGGCAATTAGCGACAATGGAACGGTGATAGTGAGTGATGATAGTGAGGGAGACAGTGGTGTTTGTTGGAATTTGCAAGGGGAGATCTCGCTAGGAGAAGACGGTTGTTTATGAGAAAGTTCGAAACTATACTGTAATGGCGGCGGTGCAGTGTCTTATTTTAGTACTTATTTTGATGATTTCTAATAAGAAGCACCAAAATAGGTTCTTTATTCATTTTTTTTAAAATCTAATGACCTTATATCGACGGTTTCTATTAACAACCATCAAGATAGACTCTTCAATTTTTGTAAACACCTATCTCAGCGGTTATTCCTAGGAACCACCAAGATAGGGGCATCATAATAGACTTTTATGTACTGGTAACATTGATAGAATCTTAGCACACTATATGAGATAACCTACAGAAAACCACAAAACAAAGCATGCTGTGGAATATTCCTAATCATTTACATTCGTTTTACCGTTTGAAAAGAATGCTCGAGTAGCAAAATGGAAGCAGTGGAAAGTGGGTTGATGGTGAAGTATTTGATAATTCAAAAAGTGCACCCTAGGAGTACTAATCATACCACAATACCAGTCTCACGATCAGAACTTAGTTTTTGGTTTAGATAATTAGTAGTCGACTTATTCATAGGAAGGAAAAATTATACATTGTAGTGCATAGTAACGAAACCACCTTAAACTCTCTGTCCCCGTTACCTTGTTATTCCCCTAAGAAATCCTTCATAGGCAAATCATGGCGAAAAAGGCTCATGAAGGAAAAAGAGTGCAATAGTGTAACACCTCAATTTCCTACCGATCCAACTAAAACAGTATTAACAACATCGCAGCGGAGATTAAACTAACTTAACCTGGGAATTACCGCCACACTTGCACACGTGAGTTCTAAGGTTAAATCTCTCACCAAATTACTTTCATGACCAAGAAAGTCATTTAACAAAATACTAAGTCCGGTACAACTCATAAACCTCATTACTCTATATAAGTTCATCTTTCGGAACAAACTATTAGAAGAAACTACCGGAACAAACATAGAACAATTAATACAAACTATCAAAGTGAATAAGTCACGCCGTCCCTATAATCCCTTAGAAGTTTCATTTATCAATATGCAGTCAGAAACCACAAACAAAACAGAAAGGGACTGCACAAATAAGATAAACTGAGTAAATCATTGCTACACCGTGAAAGTTCATTTTTTTGAAACGTTCTGCATGGTATAATATCACAACAACAAAATAAGTAACTGGGGGTACTCCACGTGTCAATAAACAATCAAAATTACCACTTAAGGAAAGAAACTCAAAACAACACCACCTCGAAGGGATGAAACCAGTGGACACCCAAATAAATGAGGCCACCACTCATCCAATAATAACTTCCTCGAAGGGTTGAAACCAGTTAACACCCAAATGAGTGGGGTCGTGACTAATCCAATTCTACCTCGCCCTATGTCCTTAAGTGTGCACAACCCCTAAAGGTACTTTTGACCAGTAGAAGTAGATCACAATGGCTTAAATTGTGATATAGTGGTCGTAGCTCATTTTTTGTAATAGTTTAGTGTACTAATGTTTACAACATCCAAGATTAGTGAAAGTTCCCTCACCAAGCACATAAAACATTCAGTTCACCCAAGACCATAGTTTGCCAATACACATTTATCCATTTCTAGTGAGTCATAGAGTCATCCTCCAAATCATAAACCACACTATCCAACCAGCAATCGGCACACCACAAAGGTACCATATATATCCAGCAGATTGAATCATTCATAACCAAATCAACTCATTTTGACACGGTAAACAAGTGCCAGATGAGCACAACGACTTACATGAAATTAGTTAGAGTTCACCACCAAAGTACTCAGAACCTAGGTAGAACATATATGGAACACCTTAGATTACCCTTGATCAAATTCACTTTCACGCTAGCAGAATAACACTTAGGAAAGACTCGAAGAAAGTGTATATTTAAGCTCTCTGTTTGTGGGTGTTACAAACGACGCTCACAAAAACAAGCTTGAAGATTAGAGGGTCCTTTAGAGAGTATATAGGTTTGTGACATTTTACGGGTCATTTAAAGATAAAGGTGGTTACTAGAGTAAAAACCGATAACTGCCAAAGGCACAAAGAAGTCATGGTTGATAAAAAGGAGGAATGGTTACCAACATATATTCTCGCTGAAGAACCTCATTACCTTCTACTGCTTCAATCCTATGTTGCTTGAGTTTTTAACGACGGACTACTTTGAGAACTCATAGACTGGAATAGAGAGCACAAGAGAATGAGAGAGAAAATGAGAATAAAAGAGAAAAAGAGAAAATTCTTGATCATCCTTTATTGCTTTAGGGTGACCCTTTATTTATAGTTTTTTCCCATAACTTCTGCTTTAGCTGCCAGGCTCTCATACATTCTTAGTATCTTTTACTAAATTATTCGCTCGGGCGTGACTTCTTGGTCGCTACATGAGGCCCTACCTCAAGCTATGCCTGGGTCTAAGTGCGCAAGTATCATTACAAAAATCCTGTTGTGCTACGCCCGGGCCTAATACCCAATCACCACTTATACATGATGTTCCATTGTGTTGCGCCGGGCCATTACGCCCGATCACTATCTGTACACAACGTTTCTTCTATTTTGCACCCGGGCGCTATGCTCGATCACTTTCGATACATTCTGTGCCCGAGCGCTACGCCCGGTCACTATCTATACATAATACTTCTCTTGTAACAGCTCCTCTGGCCTTATTGTCACTTTTGGGCCTTGTGGGATCTTCCTTCTCCTTCTCATTGGTCCCACAAGTTCTACTTTTATACATAAATTTTTAAAAGTAGAACTTCGAGAGGTAAATATGACATTTTTTTTGCAGGAGCTTGTTATGTTAGTCCCACAAGCTCGCCAAAATGAAGAACCTGGTTACTTCCTACTGCTTCAATCCTACGTTACCTAACTCTACAACCATGGACTACTTTTGAGAACTCACATACTGGAACAGAGAGCACGAGAGAATGAGAATGAGAGAAAGGGAGAATTCTTGATCATCCTCTAGTGCTTTTGGGTGACCCTCTATTTAGTTATTTCCCATAGCTTTCTTCTTTAGCTGCCAGGCAATCATACATTCTTAGTAACTTTTACTAAATTATATGCTTTGATGTGACTGCCCAGTCGCTACATGAGGCCCTATCTCAAGCTATGCCTGAGTCTAAGTGCCTAAGTATCATTTCCTAATACCCGATCGTCACTTATACATGATGTACTTATACATGATGTTCTTTTGTGTTGCGCCCGGGCCATTACGCCCAGCAATTACACCCGGTCGCTATCCTTACATAACGTTCTCTCTATTCTACGCCTGGGCGCTACGCCCGATCGCTTTCCATACATAATATTTCCTTTATTCTGCGCTCGGCTCTACACCCGGTTGCTATCTATACATAATACTTCTCTTGTAACAAATCTGATCACGTTGTCGTCACTTCCGGGCCTTAAGGATCTTTCTTCTCCTTCTCAGCCGCTTATTCCGGAAGAAACCTATTAGAATAATTTTTCTGGATGAAACAAACTTACCCTAGACCAACAGTTAACCCGAAACAATACTAAAGGCGTAGGATCTTGACCACTGTAAAGTCATTATTTTCTGGGGTATTTCAAATAGACTAGGAACCTAATTGCACCCACAACTCATATACAGACTTAGTCAGAGAATTCACTAGTAGAAAAATATTTAATATGACGGACTTTAAACCACGGTTAAGAATGTACCCGTCGTTTAAAGTAAATAAACCACAGTTTTTAACAGAACCGTCATATATGTTAGGGCTCATTAGATAAATGACGGTTTCCGCCAACCGTCGTTTATAGTTCGACGCCTTTGAATATAAATGACGGTTCTAATGTCAACCGTCGTATATAGTGACGATAAACCACGGTTCTTTTCAAACCGTCATTTAAAGTTTTGCGCCAAACATTTTAAACCACGGTTTCCATATAACCGTGGTTTTTGTTTCATCACATTGGTTTTAAAATGACGGTTTTTGCCCAAACCGTCGTTTAAATTTGTTTAATTAAAACCCTGTTCCTTCTTCTTCTTCTTCTCTCTCTCTCTCCTTCTCTCGTCTCTCTGGGCGATTTCCCCCTGTACCATCGAGCTTGCGCGCCTTCTTCCTCCGCCATCGAGCCCAGTTGCTCCGCCGCCTTCGCGTCGCCACGCAGGCGCCTCCACCGCCCCAACCTCCTCTCGCCTAGCTGAAGTCTCGCCTCCTCCACCGTCGCGGCTCCACCACGTCGGTCCACCACAGCGCGGGTCGCCGGTCTTCCTCCTTCCAGATCGCTGCTGCTTCTCCGGTGAAGTCAAAACCCGTCGCCAGAATTCGCCCCAGCTGTCTACGGTAATCCCTCCACCTGGTTAAACTTGAGTGCTTCATTCTGCTGATGTTTGGCTAAATAAATTCACTTCTGATTGGGGGTCGAGTTTATTGATGCAACACAAAGCTTACTGCTACCACGACCCATAAACAAAGCAGTTTTACGACAAGAACGATATTGCATCTGATTTGGTTATAACCTTGTTTGCAAACTGCTTAAATTTTGTCTAAACTCATAACCAGTCCAGAAGTTTTGTATACGTGCATAACGAGCTATTGCAGGGATTACTCTCACCTGAATGCTCATTTGTTTTACTGTTTACGCGGTCACCTTCTTAAACTCTGTAGAAAGTTGAGTAGGATAAAAAAGCAAGTTACATGATTGTGTCATGCTCCTGAATTAATTGTGTCGTGTTCCTGAATACTATTACACCGGTAGTCCAGCTTAATTTCTGCTGCTACATGTGTTGTGTTAGCCTGTTTTTCCCAGCTATATATCAAGGGAACTGTTGGAACAGTTTTTTATCTATGAAAACATTCATTCATTCTTAAACAGTTTGTGCTTCCATTTACAAGAAGCTAATGTATAAAATCTGCCGTGTTTTAAAATGGTAAAAGTTCGCTTCTGTTTGATCTAAGCAAGTCATAGAGAGCATAGCTTATGATTGTTTTGAGTCAAGAAAGCGGTGCCTTACCAAAACTTAACTTCACTTCGGTTTAGAACTCCTCTTTTCTTTATCCTTCCTAGTGTTCAATACCGCACTCTAGGCGTAGACATCTTTGATTTCCTATCTATTAAGTCGTATTTAAAGGTGAACCATACATAATGTTATAGTTGTCAAGTATTCGATACTGAATTATGAAGTTTTTGCACTGATTTTGCAACCTGTGTGGCACTGATCTAAGCTCTTTTCTTTTTTCTCTGTTATCACATTCAGGACATAATATTTTGGCATTTTTTGAGCTGCTGCAGCCAGCATAAATCTGTTTTTGTCACTGATTAAATGATTAATAGGTTAGACAGCTAGCAACCTTAAACATAATTCAAATCTGTAGAAATTCTTCATATGTTTAGAGAACTACTCCAGCTCTCTCCTTGGTTAATTCAAGCCCAGATAATTATTGCCGCTATGAATGGGTACTTCTTAATCTAAAACTTATCATGTTCCCTCTGTTCTTCGTCATTTCTTATTTCGAAAAGCTTAATATACATTGATTCTTTGGTTTACACCTCTGCATTCCTTAAAACTTTACTCATGAACTTTTGCTAAAAGCTCTTCTGGAAGTTTTCACAATACGAAATCGGATTTGAATTAAGGACATTACTTTGACTCCGTTTTGTTTAATGATTGCTTATGGGAAAATTGCAAATACCTTATCATCAAAAGATCTATTATCTTTTATGATAAGCAGTGCACAAGCATATGCCTTAATTACTTCTGATTATTAAATGATGAAGCTAAACAGCCAAAAAATACAGCAACCTTACAAACTCTAATATACCACTACAATCAACCTCCAAAGAGTGCATTACTTGTCTCTTATTGCTGTGTGCTGGCACAACTTAGGCAAGCTGCCTTAGAAGTTCATTTTTGATTCTACAGATCCTTTTACGGTTGGGTAATCTAAAACACCAACTCTGCTGCAATCACCTTGAAGTGTTCTGTTAAGTTTTTGACCTTCAATATAACATAGAAGGGTATAGTAGTTTGTGTCATCTTGGTAGCTTGTTGTGCTAAACCTGAAGTCCGCCGGTAATCCCTCCACTTGAATCTTTGTCTACGGTAATTTACACAAATTAATTACATGTTTGGTTGGTCAGTAAAACAAGCAGTTTAATGAGAGAACCACATCCATTTTGGAAAACTTCCATTCAGGAAAATATTTTTGTGCTGAATTTTGAAAGTTATCAAATCTGTTTAGCTTATTATTGGGGTAAATATGCTAAATATGCTAAAATCTGATTTGATAACCCCGTTTTCTTGGATTATTCCTTCTCCCACCTCTGTCGCATTTCTATTTTTTCCACTCCTTTGTGTTTTGCTTAATTTCTTGTAGATCGATGGCTTGGCCTAATATCATATACTAATTTGTAAAGCAATTAAGCAGACCATCGCTCAATATTCAAGAATTAACCTTATTCTAATTTCAATATTGGATAGGTGTGATTACACTTGGAACTCATTCAGCTGTCTCCCTCCCATCCTATGTCGTGAGTTGACCATCACTCCTCATCAGGTTAGTATTTAAAAATGTTTCAACACGATGCTTTTTTTGACATATGCTTGTTTGCTTATTTGTTTAGTCATGTTTTTCATTTGAAATATTAAAAAAATCAAACAGTTCCCTGTCTGATGATGCTTAAAATGTTAGTGCGTTTTGTTGAGAATCACTTGAACCTTGATCTGATGCTGCTATTGTGTTTTCTTTTGCGTAAAAAAAGTGTGGAGTATCTAAAAAAACGTAAAGGTCATGCCAAATTTTTTCCAGAATTAACCTGATTCTAATTTCATTGAATTTAACCTTCTTCATAATTACTCACAGTTTCAATTTTTTCCATCTTTTGCACAATATCAGTGTTGATTGTTTTAATAACTTTTAAGATTAACTTATCTTTTCTTGTAGATCGATTGGCTTGGCCTAATATCATTACTAATTTGTAAAGCAATTAAGCAGACCACGCTCAATATTCAAGAATTAACCTTATTCTAATTTCAATATTGGATAGGTGTGATTACACTTGGAACTCATTCAGCTGTCTCCCTCCCATCCTATGTCGTGAGTTGACCATCACTGCTCATCAGGTTAGTATTTAAAAATGTTTCAACACGATGCTTTTTTTGACATATTCTTGTTTGCTTATTTATTTAGTCATGTTTTTTATTTGAAATATTAAAAAAATCAAACAGTTCTCTGTCTGATGATGCTTAAAATGTTAGTGCGTTTTGTTGAGAATCACTTGAACCTTGATCTGATGCTGCTATTGTGTTTGCTTTTGCGTAAAAAAAGTGTGGAGTATCTAAAAAAACGTAAAGGTCATGCCAAATTTTTTCCAGAATTTAACCTGATTCTAATTTCACTGAATTTAACCTTCTTCATAATTACTCACAGTTTCAATTTTTTTCATCTTTTGCACAATATCAGTGTTGATTGTTTTAATAACTTTTAAGATTAACTTATCTTTTCTTGATTGATGTCGCAGTCTTGAATATTTCCGACGACCCCGGTTGCTGCCTTAACTATTGCCCCGTCAACCTCTGCCACCGGCTTGCCTGATCAGAACCCACGGTAGTAACCTAGCTAGTTGCTAAAAATTTCTTTTTTTGTTTGCCAACTAACTAACATCTTGAAAGTTGATTTGTATGCCAAAATTAATTTTTCCAGAATTTAACTTTATTCTAATTTCATCGGCTAGGTGTTACTACGTACGGTTGAACTATCTCCCTTCAATCCTTTTTGTGAGTAGATCATCACTACTCACCAGGTTAGTAGACCATGGTTTGTTCCAGCTATATTCGTTTGTTTAAATATGTTCAATTATTAAAGTTTTTATAAAATTAAAACCTTATTCTAATTTCATTGAATAGGTGTTATATATACTACGCGCAAGAGCATTTGCCTACTTCTCCTTCTGTGTTGATTATTTTTGTTTAACCTTGTTAATTGTTGATTATTTTTCAGATTATGGATCCTGACGATAGAGTCGAAGAGGACTTACTGTTGGGGTTGGATGATATTGACGATGACGTCCCTACTGAAGAACCACCAGCCGCATCTACTTCGCAGAACCCTCGGAAGGGACGTGGACCGACCCGTGGGTTGAAGGAGAAGAAAAATTCTCCCATCGATTTGATCTGGGACAAGTACCTCCGACATCGTGGTGGGTCGAAGCAGCAGTTTGCTTCCTACTTGGGATTGATGGTAAAATCCCATTGCTCGATTAATAAGGATTGGAAAGATCAAGAAAAGGCAGACAAAGACATCATCTGGCAGATGGTGCAGAAGAAGTACAAAGTCGCGGATGAACTTCGGACGAAGATTGAATCACTTCTAGCGACATCACTGCGACAGTTCAAGCATCGGTTGGTAGATGGCTGGATTAACAAACCGGGCTCCAAGAGGTCACCGCCGTGGGTAGTGTATGATGGTATGATCACGGAGGAGGAGTGGAAGATATTCTACGACTATCGCCAGACTGAAGAGTTTAAGGTACTTTTACAATTATTCTTTCTTAATTATTTAAGGAATAAAATTTAACAAATATTTTTTTTATATATAACTTACAAATATACAATTTTTGTAAAGATGAAACAAGAACAAGCGAGACGTAACCGGGCGAAGAATATCTACAAGCACTTCATGGGGCGAGCTGGATACACGGGGCGGTTGGAGAAGTGGAAGAGCGAGGGCTTACTGACGAAAACTAATGAAGACGGCACTCAGTCAGTTATTGATGATGTTGACGATGCAAGTAGGGTGCAAACATTTATGCTGGGTCGCATGAAGAAAAATGACGAGGGAGTATATGTGTTCCCGCAGAGCGAGACTGCTGAGTTGGCGTCCAAGATTGTAAGTATATATATATTTAAAAGTTGTTGTTTACTAATTAGTAAGTTCATTTCTAATATTTTTGTTAATTTAAAATAGTCTGGCTCTACTGAGCGATGGGAGATGGTTCCGGCCCCTCCGTCTCAGGATGATCCACTGAATAAGGCCCTTGGGCAAAAGGATCATCCAGGGCGAGTGCGGGGGCTTGGAGGGGAAGTTCGACAAAAAGACGTGTTTCCTACGTCTCGATCGAGAGTACCACAGGCTGAAATGATAGAGAGAATGGTGGATGAACGGGTGCATGACCGGTTGGAGGAGTCGGAAAGACGTCACGCTGAGTCGGAAAGACGCCACGCTGAGGAGCGTCAAGCCTACGAGGAGCGCCTGCGAAGACTTGAGGCTTTAGTATTGGGCCAGGTGCATGCTCCTACACCGACACCTACTACTCCTACACCGGTGTCTACTCCTACCGCGACGGCGGATACATCGATAGTGGCCGCGTCTCCTACACCGGCACCTACTGCTAGACCGACGTGCTCCTACCACGACGGCGGATACTGTCGATGATCCTACACCGACGTCTGCTCCTACCACGACGGCGGATACTCCGATGGTCGATCATCCTGCACCTTCTTCTCCTACCAGAGACACATTTCCTTATCAAAACCTTTCGGTTTGTTCTTTTTTCCTCCTTAGTTATTTTAACATTACTTTTAAAACAATATAATTTTATTAGCTTGCTTACTGTTGTGAGTTGATGTAGGTGGCTAAATCATGTCATTTGTTTCAAGTGTTGGATTGTGGGACTGTTCATGTTGCATTCGGTCGGGTTTTACAGACCGGACCGAACACTGTAGTACATTTCAAGCCCATCCCACCTCTCCACGCTCGTGTGATGGTAGACGATATTGTGCAAGGTCATGAGGACTCTCCCCTTCCGTTGGAGTGGAATCAGTGGAGTAAAATAGGTCAAGCAAAATCTTCAGTTGTTCCATGGCCATATTCTCTCATTGATGTCAGTAGTGACAAGGTAAACTATTTAATTACATGCTTACTGTTTAGTTTTTAACTTGACTGTTGACTGATATGTTTATTATTTAAATTTTGTATACTATTAGATTGATAAGGAATTAAGACCGGTTAAGAAGAGAAAAGTGGATAAGGGGAAGGAAGTTGTGAAATCAAATGAGGAGAGTCAGAGTGTGAGAAAGGAAGTGGTCAAACCTTTCGATATGACTCCTAGGAGATCCCCCATTCTGACACCCAAGTATCTGAAGAAGTTGACAGACAAACAAAAAATGCTGTATGACTTTTTCATGACGAAGCCGCAGTCTGTCACCAATTTCAACATGAAAGTGTCTAAGCATGTTTTCCACTCCCCCGAGCCCAGAGATCTGATGATTACCGTGAGCGATCTAAGAGAATTTTTGATGGGAGACCTGCTTAACATCTCTGTGATTCAGGCCTATTGTGTGTAAGTATCTTTTAAATTATTAAATTATCTTTCATTTTTAAGCTATTTAACATATCTTATGAAAAAATGTTGTTTAGGTGTTTGACTACTAGACTGATATCGAACAAGAGATTATCTTCCATCTCTTTCTTGTGCCCGCAATTGATGTCAGCAAATCAGGCCGCATTGGATGCGCAAGGATGTGCACAGCACGTGAGGCAGGGATTTTGTGCTGCGGTGCGAAGAAAAAGCAAATATTTGCTGATCCCATATCATCAGATGTAAGTACACAATAACTGGAATTTTTTGCTTCCTAATTGTGATAATTAAAAATATTGTTCTACAAAACATTCTTTGTTTTATCTGTGGCAGCAATCATTGGATGTTGATGGTGTTGTGTATCGACACCTCATGCTTGTTGATACTAGACCCATTGGGCGGCCCTGATGACCTTCGAGAGATCGCTGTAGAGAAATATTTGAAGGAGTGAGTATTCAAAATTTTAATGCATTCTGTATTTATTTTAAGCTTGTCCTAGATTATTGACAATAAATGGCTTCATTTTAAAATGCTGTATTTATGCAGGGGTCATAAGTTTGGTTTGAGTGATGCGAAGAAACCATTCTCCATCTTGGACTTCCATTACATACGTGTAAGTAATCATTTAATTTATGCATTTTTGTATTAAAGTTAAACGTTTAATTTTTTGATCTATCTAAAGTTGGCAATCCATGGATGGTGTGATGACAGTGTCCTCAACAGCCTGATTCACGAAGCTGTGGCTATTATGTGATGCGGTACATGTTCGAGATTGTACAAAATATTGACACGCTTGGTGATGATGACAAGGTAAACCATACCAATCAAAGTTTTAGTTAAAGTTATTGCATTTGAAATAAAATTGTGTACTAATGATGATCAGTTTCTTTTTATGGACAGATCGTTTCTTTTTTCACAAAAGCAGGGAGCACGTATTCCAAAGTGGATCTCGACTTTGTAAGAGATCATCTATCGCAGTTTTGGTGTAAAAATTACTTGAGTGTTACTTAGATCTTATCCTAGTGTAGTTAGACTTACACTTTTGTTTGTGCTGAAGCAACGTAGACTCTCAAAGAGTTTGTAAAGTTCAACTCTCTCTTATTTTTGAAAGTTTTGTTTTGCAATTCGTTTTCAATGTTGCAATTCAAACTGGCAACTTGGTTTATGGTCATATATATAGTGTGGTTGGTTATCAAAGGGCAATACCAGTTGGATGCCCTGTACAGGTTGTATATATATGATCAGTTTCTTTTTATGGACAGATCGTTTCTTTTTTCACAAAAGCAGTGAGCACGTATTCCAAAGTGGATCTCGACTTTGTAAGAGATCATCTATCGCAGTTTTGATGTAAAAATTACTTGAGTGTTACTTAGATCTTATCCTAGTGTAGTTAGACTTACACTTTTGTTTGTGCTGAAGCAACGTAGACTCTCAAAGAGTTGGTAAAGTTCAACTCTCTCTTATTTTTGAAAGTTTTGTTTTGCAATTCGTTTTCAATGTTGCAATTCAAACTGGCAACTTGGTTTATGGTCATATAATAGTGTGGTTGGTTATCAAAGGGCAATCCAGTTGGATGCCCTGTACAGGTTGTATTATATGATTGTAAATTGGGTTGTGTTGGAAAACACATTGTGGTAGAGGCTAGAAAAACAAAAAAAACTAAAAAAAAAAGAAAAAAAACCACGGTTATGTAAAAACCGTGGTTTTAAACACAATGGAACGACATTATAAACCACGGTTTAGTAGCAAAACCGTCGTATAAAATGCAATGGAAACGGTAATATACCACGGTTATGTTCCAGAACTGTCGTATAAAAGGCTTATATACCACGGTTATCAAGTCAAACCGTGGTATAAAATCGGTCTTTCCCCGCGACAGAAACGGATTTAAACGACGGTCGCCGTACAACCGTGGTTTTTACTCTAGCGTTTAAACGACGGTTTTGAACCGTGGTTTATAGTCATTTTTAATATACGACGCGCTATTAACCACGGTTTGGAACCGTGGTATATAGGCAAAATAACCGTGGTAAAAACATTTTCTGCACTAGTGATTGCAGATACTACAGATCATCGATCCTTTAGTTCACCCAAGTATATTAACCTCTTGCTTGGTGTTGGAAAATCTAAACACCAACTTGTTATCCACCTCCAAATAGTTATCTTCATTCTTTGAATAACTGTATTTAATTTATTTTTTGGAAACGATAAGGATATATAAAGAATACCAATTTTTTTTAAAAGTTTATATGTATGAAAATTTATATATCAGATGCCCAGAGGTATACAAAAGAGCACGACGAGGGGGAGGGGTGCTCTACTAGCAACAAAAAAAAGGTGGCGATGGGCTATGCAAAGATACCAACTGGGGGATGATACAAAATCTTCAGTAATGATTTAAAAACCCAAAAGATAGGAGTTTATGAACCGATCAAGCCAGTCAAAATCTCAGAGGAGGCTCACATCTTTTTCTAGATGACCGTTTTGTTGCACCCTTAATATTTGCTAAGATATGACATAATCTCTAGCCTGATTAGTCGTAGCGCGCTTGCACATTTTGATCTAGATGTAGTAAACAATGTTAACAATGGTTGTCCGTCTCACAACGTCATTCGGTCTCTTAATCTTGCAGAAGCGGGATTTCCAATAAATGCAGCTGCAAAGCTTACCTGTTGGTAAGGATCCGTATTCATTCACATATAGTCCACCATATCTAGCTAGAAATCTAGCAAAGAAAAAATAGGTTGCCAAAGGTCTTTAGAGTGTGCACACATAACCAGTATTTGTTAGCCAAACAAATGCCCCTAGATTGAAGCTTATCAGAGGCTTTAAACCTATATTTAAAGTAACCCACAATATAAATTTAGATTAAGGATCGACTAGGTTTTCTAACGATTACTGAATGAGTGAAACTCTTTAAAAGCCTTTTCAGTTTCTCTTACTTTGTTGATCTTTTATATAGAAATAATTTACCTCAAATATATTTTTGAAGTGACTACACTAATGATATATTTAACAATACATTTCTACATATAAAATAAGAATAAAATAATTTATGAACTATTTTATGATAATTAAATTAAAAGTTTGTATGTTAGAATTTAGAATTCTATTATACATTCGATATGCAGTTTCTATATATTTATTAATTAATACATATTTTTATTTTTTTAATTGATGTAGTTATATTTCTAATTAATTCCAACAATCACAAGCTACAACTATATATTCATAGTCGTACAGTTTGTACATATTAAAAGTATAGTTATTGTAGGTTTATAGTAGAGTTTAACAAATCTGTATGTAGATCTAGTACAATTTCAGTAACATCATAACACATTTGTATAGTTTTTAC
This sequence comes from Limonium bicolor, assembly GCA_023374045.1. NCBI lineage: Eukaryota > Viridiplantae > Streptophyta > Magnoliopsida > Caryophyllales > Plumbaginaceae > Limonium > Limonium bicolor. The sequence goes on from JAIOTZ010001875.1 coordinate 24,178, forward strand.
ATTCCAAAAATACAATTTTTATGTACCAAATATACATTTATGTTGCCATCTATAGCTACATTAGATTGTAGTAAAGAAATTGGCTGATCCTTAACTCATTATTAAAAAAAAAAAAAACTTTCAACATAGACACCTATTAATGAGCTCCATGTCGGCCGTGAAAGTTGAATTTCCAATTACAACCAAGTAGTAGTAATAAATAGACGGTATCGGTACAGGTACGATCGTGGACTTCAATCTTTTTCTCCTCTTTTTGATATGATCATTTCATTTCATTTATCTGTTCAAAATTTGCCAATATAGTTGCTAACTGGAACAAAAAACAAACTGGATGGATTCTGTAGTGTAGTGGTGGTAGCTGGGGGGCAGTTGAGTTGAGTTAAATGTGGCGGAGCCGAATTTAAGTTTATACTGCAGGTAACGTCCTGCACTGCATGGGCATGTGCACAACGCGCAACTTGTCTTCTTCCCCAACATAAATAGCTTCCACCTTTTGAAGATTTCTTTGATACGGTAATCTGCCCATGTGACCTTACCTTGCTCCGGTGTGGCCTTTTCCTCAATATGTGAAACAGAATGATTGATAAAACTGCAAGAATCATCACCGCTCCATTAGTGTTAGAAGAGGTAATGCAAACTTATATTAAAATTGCATTAACATTCGTTTTTGTTTTTTGAAGAACATAATTATGATATGCATGTAGTTATAACAAAAATTGTTGTTGGCAATTAATACGAGGTCCATTGATAAAGATAAGAGAATTGCCTGTAGAAAAACTCCACTGCTATGGTCTATGGAAATTATCATCTCGGTAAACGGTTAGAGAAAGGGTGACTTTTAGAAGGCTTTCTGGCGATATGGGGGGACTGGAATTGTCACCTTTGATGTATTATCAATAACATGCCTCATACTATAAGGAATGACCGTATACAGTTACTTAACCTAAATTTAATAATCAAGTTAGAAAAATAGAAACAATAATATGACATATAATACTGTTACATGTGCTTCAAAATTAACAGGATAAAATAATCTAATGCATAATTTCCACTACACTACCATAAATCCTAACCCTTGATTTTATAACAATCATCAACACCATTCACTTTACTTAAAAAAAAAAAAACCCTTCACTACCTCTCTACCAAATACACTTTTCTCCTTCCTAACTAGGTATACGCGCCTTCATCTCTCTTCTTGACTACTCTGCTTTCTTCACTCCTTCCTGTGTCTACTGGACAAGGAACATACACAATCTGCTTCATTCTCTTTTTGTGCCTAACTGGCGAACAAGGTACATTCTGCACTCTCTTCAACCTTCACAGTGCTCATACAGAATAGAGTGTTCACTCACACACCTCTTCTCTTTTTTTTTTTTGATAACATTGTGACCATATATTAATAAAATCGCTTAGCAAGCACAAGGGGAAAGACCCTCATGTCATGCTAGCTCAAAGTCAAGCTTACAAGCCATAGTAATATTAGGGGGAACATGCTCCCCCATCCACACCTGATTACTCTCAAAGAAGGGATTCCCCAAATTACAAATAATCTTTGTCAGGTAAGAATCATACAAAAGGTCATCCCTTTAATAATACTAGCGAAATTAGACAGTAATCCTCTCACCCTCACGATCATCCCAACTGGCATTGGGTCTTCTGATGTTCCCCAACTGGAGGATATCCTCGAAATATTTATTAACTGATTCAAAGCAAATACTATGGCTACCCACCGAGAAGGCAAGCTCCATGGCAATTCTTTTTACTTTGATATCAGCATACTGCACATTACTGGTGCTGGAAATTCTTCGATTGAAAACTATAATTGGCAAACCATGATCATCACGGATGATACCGGCTATGATCCGGTCACCCTGACAACTAGCAAGCATACCCGTACAAATGCTATGGTATCCCGACGGAGGAGGATGCCAAATCCTAGGAGAAAAGAGATGAGAGGAGACCTTCATCACCGAAAGATAGGCTTCAGTACAGGAATTGTTTACCTCAACTTCTTTCCACCAAGACAGCTCTGGATATGTTTGACTTTGTTCCTCGAAGCGTAAATGACCCAAAGCTTGTTAGCTATAAGAGATAGCTTCTTCGCACTCCACCCCCCCGACATCCGAAAAAACCAGTCCAACATACCATCCACATTATTAGGAATTTCATTCACATCCACCAAGCCCCTCCATAAATCTCTAACAGCACAACAATAGAAGAAGCAATGAGCCAAATTATCCTTGTCCCCACAGAAGAAACACTTGGAATCACCCCCAATCCGTCTAGCCAGATTATCCTGACAAGGGATAATATTCCCCAAGAACTTCCACAGATTAAGTTTAACTCTAGGACAACAGATAGAGCTATTTAACTTCTTCCCAATCATACCGATGGAGAGTGGAGGATTGGAGGAGCTTGCCACCCCTGATTCTTTTACCAGAGAGAGATAGGCTGATTTGACAGAGAATTTGTTATCTTTAGAAAGGACCCAGTTCCACTGATTGGAACTACCCAAGTCAAGAGAATTAGGAGGCTGAATCTGACCCCCCATCAAAGGTAGAGGGCGAGCTCCCTCTCTGAGCAAATCCAAGACCGAGGAGATGGACTTCCATATGGGGCTACCTTTATTTGAAGGGATGCAATCACAAATATTGTTGTCAGGGTAATAGAGATGTTTCATAACTTGAGCTACTAAAGACCCCGGGCAAGAAAGTAATCTCCACAGCTGTTTAACCAAAAAGCTTTATTGAAGTTATCCACTTCTCTGAAACCAAGGCCTCCTTGGTCCAGAGGATCACAAACCTTAGACCATTTGGTCCAGTGGAGGGCTCTTTTATCGACTTTCCCACTCCACCAGAAGGAGGAGAAAGCTGAATTGAGTTTCGCGATAATACCCTTAGGAAGAGCAAATAGGGACATGGTGTAGTTGGGTATAGACTGGAGAACACTAGACACCATGACGGATCTAGCTGCTTGGGCCATAGGTTTAGTCCAGCTGGAAACCCTTTTGTGGACCGATTCGATAAGATAGGTAAAGAGGTCATGTTTTCTCCTACTTATCTTGAGGGGAAGGCCCAGGTATTTGGAGAAACAAGGTACCTCTTGGACATTCAGAAGGTTAGAAAGATTGTCTTTAATGGGGGGGATAATCTTTTGCTGAACACCAATTTAGATTTGAGGTGGTTGATTTTGTGTCCAGAGGCTAAAGAAAT
>JAIOTZ010001876.1:0-27379 GCA_023374045.1 Limonium bicolor
ATTATCTATAACGTTTCCATGCCACAATTACATATAAACATTTCCACGACGTGATTACGCATAAACATTTTCATTATTATACATGAGTATTTCCATGCTACAAATATATAATGTTTCCACGATGTATATATAAAGGTGTCCACGAGTTCGGATAAACGTTTCCGCCTTTTTATTTAAACGTTTCCACTTTGTTAGGTATACGTTTCCACATTTTAATATAAATGTTTCCACGTTTCTACGATTCCATGATTATATATAACATTTCCATGCCACGATTACATATAAACGTTTCTACGACCTGAGTACATATAAACAATTTTCATAATTTTATATGAATGTTTCCTTGCCACGATTACATATAACGTTTCCACGATTTATATATAAATGTTTCCACGTCATGATTACATATATACGCTTACACAATTATATTCCACAATTATATTTAACGTTTCTACGCCACGATTATATTTTTTTAGATAATTTGGGCATATAGCCATTATATTGAATGAACAAACCTGATAAACAGGCGGACCGGTACAACGGGCCTCATTAAAACCTCCACAAGTAAGTATAATGTTTATACTGTTATGCATAAACGTGTCCACAACTTTATTTAAAACGTTTCCACGTTTTTTAAATAAACGTTACCACGTTTCTACGATTCCATTATTATATATAAGCGTTTTCACACCTCCGATCCTCTCTCTGCTAAAACAAAAGAACATAAGCTTTTTGTTTAAGGAACGTAAGTTAGGGTTGGGTGATTGGGAAAGGAATAGCTGAAGCCATAGAGCGTAAGCTTTTTGTTTAAGGAACACAAGTTAGGGTAGCAAATTGCATACATAATAAGAGGGATATTGACAAATTAGAGCATTTTGGCAATGAACTGGAGCAAGAGATTAGTGCAGGATTTAGCCGCAGATTGAGATTATTTCACCTAGAGCACGACAGTGGTGTTAGCCGTGGACGAATGAAGGCGGTGGCAGATTTGGGTTGCCTTTAATGAATGAAGGTGGAGCGGCGGGTAATGGAGGAACGGAGGTCGAAAGTCTAAACGTGTGCGATCCTCTCTTTTTTCTCTTTTTGCTCACGTCCAGTTTTAATCTGAGTCCTTCATTTTTATCTATGGTGTAGATTGAGTCCGTCTAATATATGAATCATGATGTATACTAATTTATATTTCATATATATAAAGCATCATAAGTCACTTTGTATATGCTTCATTATTTACATATATATAAACAACAAATATTATAAAATAAAAAATTATCATACAACAACCACCTATTTATACTTATACATTCTCTATAGATAATAAATTATTCTATAATAATTTATCTAATTATGTTATTAAGATATTATAAAAAATATATAAAAATACCTATAAGTAAGCGTGTTCGTACCTTCACTTTCGTGGTGATACAAAACAAATTAAAAAAAAAAAGAAAATAGTTCGAGAAAGTGGTTTCGACACCCAATCTTAACCCATTCGTACCTTCACTTTCGTGGTGATACAAAAAAAAAATTTAAAAAAAGAAAATAGTTCCGTCAGGGACGGAGAGAAAGTGGTTTTGTCACCCAATCTTAACCCGTAACCGTCCGTCTTTAGACTGGACTTTTCTGTTACAGGCTTATTCTAATATTTTAATCTGTATATAATAGGTCAAAAAAGTAAAACAAGATAAGATAGTCCAGAAATACAAACGTTGGGATATACAATAGAACTATAGAAGTAGGGGTGGAACCAAAAATTAATTATTGAAAGATTATTTAAAAAAACATTAATTAACATCTATTAAATTAAAAAATCATATCAGAAAGAAAATTATAATTAAAGTACAAGATATCAGCATAAATTTGAACACTAAACATTAATGTAGATCATACATGATAGAGAAGGTAAATTTAGTTTTGTATATTAATATACAAAAACCTATCATTAGAAATACTAAAATATGACTTATATGGAACATAGTCTCACTACAAATGAATTGCTTTTTACCAACGGTTAAAATCTGTTAGTAAAGCCCAAAAAACTGTTAGTATAGACCCAAAATACCTACTCCAACGGATACTCTATCTGTTGGCACAAACACCGTCACTGTAAACCTTTAGTAACGGATACAACATCCGTCGTAGTTGGTATTAGATCATATACCAACAGTTTCTAACTATTACTAAAACTTTTACTAACAGATATAACATACTAGATAAATGTGACATACACCAACACTTTTTTCTGTTGGTAAAACCAACACAACATTTTTTTTTGCCTTCATGACCTACTGTAGTATATCATACAACATGATACATAGCTTTTCTGTAGTATGCCCGACTCCAGAAAGTAGAGACGATCAAGGTATTAAACCACTCATACTATACCACTTGTATAAACAAGTAATCTTTAATTATAGAAACTTGATGTATCATATATGTTCATCCATACAAATGAAGTTAATGAATACCACTCATACTATATCACTTGTACTAGTAACATTCTAAAAGAGTTCCAACTTTTCAATATGTAGAACTCTACCACTTATTGTATAATGTAAAACATTTGAACTCATACAACTATACTGAGTAAAGAATATGAACTTCGTTCACAACTATTGAACCTTTGGTGATGGTAACAACTATACCCTTGATGCATTCCTTGTAGACATCTGTTACATAAAACAAAGGATAATTCCATCAATCACTGTTAAGATGGTGAATAATTCCATCAATCATATAGCTGGACAATGTGCTTTATGAACAACAAGAACAAAGTATAGCGGCAGCAGAAAAATAGAGGAAAGTGTAGCAGTAGCAGTAGCAGAAAAAGAGAGGAAATTGTACCAGTAGCAGTAACAACAACATGGTAAAAAGAGAACAAAGTGCAACAGTAGCAGCAGCAATGACATGGTAAAAAAGAGAACAATGTGCAGTAGTAGCAGCAGCAACAACATGGTAAAAAGGAGAACAAAGTCTACAGGATCACATAGGAAGAGATGAAAGTGCAGTAGCAACTGTATTCTAAGTAATAATATGACATAAGCAGTTGTATAAGAGGATTTGTTTTACACTTCAAGTAGTATTTTGACACATACTGCCTGATGGTATCAAGTAGTATTTTGGCGCATACTGCCAAACCATGGATACCAAATCATAAGACCATCAAAAGTCTTAATTCCAAAATATCAAGATTTCTAGAACACATTCAAGAGGATAGCCTTATAAAATATTGACAAAAAATGGGAAGATGCTCAAAGATAACCAGACCCTCACTTCGAAAGTTTATGAAATTTATAACATCTGAGAACATATTTCAATAAGAAAGTGAAGCTTCAGTAACACCAAAGCTGATATTTTAAAAACAAACTATATATTCAAGCTTTCTTTAATAGATGGAAGAAATAGAAATAGGCTAAAGAAGCCCACCTAGCTTTCACTCTTAATTGAAAAGGGATGCCCATTACCATACAGATGCAACAACAACAAGATAGTCACTCATAACCACAAGATAAACAAACAAGTAGAACATTACAAATTATTAACAAGCATGTATATGTACCTGTCCGTTTGAATTTATAGCTTGTGCATCATCCACTGAGAAATTCGGGCACATCTGTTTGAAAGCAGCCAGTAAACAAGTTAACTTGTTTTCCAGTTCAGCTATTATCTGATCAGCACTCTCATTTCTTTGCTCAAAAGTTCCCATATCTTGTGATGCCGAAATAGTTTTTCCAATGCATCTAACACGTCCTTTTTTTCTGCTTAGAGTACTCATCACCAATCCTAGTATTGTTAGCTTCAGAAACTTCTGTGGGATCAATTGTCTCTAAGTCAGCTTTCATTGCCTCTTGAACAATAATTGAACAAATAACTTCATAGTTAATAGATATAATAGAATACTACTATTAGAATAAGTTATAGCTTTAAGAAATAAAGATTTTATAGAAATAATATAAAACTAGTAATTTTATACCGCTATTTCAGCCACCTCAGGTGCCACATAATCTCTAGACTTTGTACTATATCGAGTTTAGATATAAATTGCGGCACGAGAAGGACGTCGGCCATTGTTCAGCAACATCTTTTATATGTAGAGATAAAATATGAAGTCACTATCATTCAAATTAGACATCATCCAAAGAAATACTAACTTCATGAGAAAATACTTACAACTTCATGAACAATTCTAGCAAATGACTTGGTTCCTGCAACATGTGGCTCCTTTAAGTTCTTCTTGTTGACTTTGTTTATCATACTAATTCTCTGTACATCAAAACAGCATCCATTTCATAATTACCAGACACTTACTAAAGAAGGGATAAAGGAAATAGAAGTTATTAATGACGATAATAATAATCTGTTAGGATAGACCCATCGTTGGTAAATAGAATTTTCTTGTAGTGAATCCGGCTTGTATCCATTGCTAATTGTGTAGATTATAAAATAATGAATGAGACAGTTTAAATCAATTTATTAGATAATCTGTCACTGCAGATAATAAACATGATAAATAAATATCCTTAGCATTTTCATCACTGAAAAATAGAACCGCTGAAAACCACCTAAGAAGATAACCGATCTAAGGTGAGACAGTAAGAATCGTCTAAAGTAGGCGGCAACAAAGGATTATTGGGTATAAACAATTATGAGGACTGCAAGAACCCACATATGGATTATGGTAGCCAGTGCAAAATATTGTAGAGCCTCACAAGAACAAACCAATCAGGCAGTAGTTGTTCAAAAGGCGTGTGAATTATGTTAGCCAATTATTACATAAACTAACTTCACTATATTTTTCCCCTTATAAATTTTTAGAGATGAGAAATGAGGTTATGTGAAATACCCCAAATCTAATTAATATTATTAAACCATTATTTAATGGACAATAATCCTATTATAAATCATTTCACGTACGCATGCAAACCCATGCATGAGAACGTTACGTAAAAACAGTCGTTTCTCCATAAACGCTAAAACGCCTTAGAAACATGTGATCAAGCATGACCTTGTATGACATTCTAAAACTTAAACCAAATGGTCATACACTCATTATATGAATATATAAATATATTCCTTAGGCTATATTCAGTCAAATACGCAAAATGCTCGGGAGTGCTCACACCCGCTCCTTAAAGCACGGAAAGTCCAGAGGAGTGCCGAGGTGGCACGAACTCCTATAAAATTAATTCCTTGAGTTCCTAACATCATTATTAACCATTATAAAGAGAACCCACGAAGTGGTTTCTCAAAATTCAGCAAAAACAACAGGAGGTTTTCTTAGCGCTCCTTTTTGCCCGGGTGTGTCCCGATGGCCCGTAAATTATGTCATGGGTTGATATAACCTCATATAACCCAATGTAACATCTTAATATATTTTTATTTACTACAATAAGTGTTTACAAACACTTGGAACTCATAAAAACAATTTGTTTCCCAAAATTTCCTTAGAGCACAAAAACACACCTTCGGGTGTCACGAAAACGCGTTTTACGCAATTGCCTTGTAGTTTTTGACATGCCACGAATTGGTAATATTAAATAGGGTTAAAATGACCTTCTAAATCAGTTGGTGTGACTAGTCAACAAGGCTCTCTATAGGGGCCGAAATTTAGAGCAAAAACTAGTATAAAATTTGCCTTTAAAGTTTATAAAAGGCTTAATACATGGTGACTCACCTTCCCATGTGTTATATTACTTAATGTCAAAGTATGTAGGTCTCATATGACCAGCAAGCTGTCGAAATAATGCTTAGGAATAAGGCCATGTGAGCTAGATACAAACAAAATGCTTAAAAACAAAAAGTAGATCTAGATTCCTTTCTTTTGCTTTCTTAAAAACTAAGTAACCTTCCATGCTTCTTCCAAGCTATTCATGGCCGGTTGTTAAGCCCCATTCAGACCTCCAAATCGTGCACCTACATGAAGAAGAAGACAAGTCATTTAACATTGAAAAATCAAAGGAATAAGCATCACTTTCTTACCTTGTCTTCTAGCCAACATTATTATCTTTCCAACTCTTGCCTTGTCACACCACATGGCCGGTTTTCATGCTGGAAAGGAGGTCATTTATTGAGCCAATAACTCATGTAATAAACTAAGGAAAAGTATAGTCATTTGACATTAAGAATTAAGAAAACAAAAATCAATTCCAAGTCATTCTTTTCTTGCATTTACGTGAGCTAGGTCTCACTTTCCTCCTTGCACTCCACACCTCCGAATTTGGTAAGCTCCCTCCTCTCTCTTCTAGCTTCATCTTCTTCCTTTGAAGCTCTTAAGTCCATTAATGGAGTTTTAACTTCTATCTTCATCTTTAAGGTAATTTCCTAGCATTTCTTGGCAAGTCTTGAAGCAAAACTCTTCCTAGCATAACAAGAGGTGTTCGACATCAATTAGTTCTCCAAGGAAGTTGTCCAAACCAACATTAAACCAAGGAGCATCTCAAGGTTATCTTAAGGTAGTTTTAATGCTTGTAAATCCTTAAAGCACATTTTTATGTGTAACCAAGTTCTTCTTCTTCTAAGGCTCTTTTCTTCTTCATTTTCATGAAGGAAAACTTGTTCTTCATCCACCATTAGTGAGCCTAAATTATAAGGAGAAAAGCTTAAGGTAAATTCTTGTAAAACTACTTACAAATCTACTTAAGATCTTTATTCAAGATCTAACTCCTAAAACTCCTTCACCACTTGCATATAACCGAAGTGGAGCATCAATATTACCTTGGAGAAAGCTTGGAGATTCAAGAAGTGTTCAAGCACTTAACCACCTTTGTTAAGAAGTAAGTTTACTAAGTAAATCTTTATGTTATAAGCTTTGTTAAGCTTCTAAAAATTATACAAAAATTATGTACATCTCCTAGGTTTATTAAAACCGAAACTATATGGTATTATATGCCAAAAATACAATCTATAACTTATATAGAAAATATTTACCTTAAGACACATTTTTGTGTCACAAAATTTAGTTAAGTTGCATATTAATTCAAGCCGAATTATCATGGGCAAAAATGCTTATTTTTGAGCTAAGAATCAATATAAGACATTACAATAATTTTTACATAAGTTATATGACTCATAGGAATTTATGTACATTTATTATGACATATAAATCCACTTTTATATACTATATGGTCACTATTTATTTATGGCCGAATTGCCTAAGTGAAGAATAGATTTTTATGAGCTACTTATGTGTATAAACTTATACTATAAAGTTTGGTGAGTTAAAAATATTTTATTAGTGCTTAAATGGCTAATTAATTAAGTTATGTGGTTTAAATGTAATTTTTACAAAGTTTAGTGAATTTATTGTGAAAGCCGAAAGTAAAAGGTGTGTTTGGTGTAATTATGATATAATATAAGGTTAGGAATTAAGTTTAAGAATTTTAGATAATTTAAACAAGCTTCAAAATAACTTTTTATAAAGTTTTGGGCTAATATGTAATTTATAAAAGTTGTTATGAAAGTTTAGAACTTATTAGTGGGCGAATTCATAATTAAGAGATTTATTAGGCTCACTTTCGAAATTTTGAGGAATTAAATATTTAGACTTTAGTTTATACGATATTTAGAAACTATTACAAAGTTTTGGGGTTAAAATGTAATTAAAGAAGAATAAATGACAAGGCCGAATTACTTTGGGGTTAGTTTGGTAATTTAAGAATTTATATATATAAATTCGGCATTTATGGAGAATTAAAGTTAAAACTATAGTTTATAAGGCATTATGTAAAGTTTATAAGATTTTGTGGTTAAATTGTAATTATAGGAAATAAATTATTATTGCCGAGAATTTAAGGGGCTAAGTTGCTATTTTTGAAAGTTATAATATTTAAAAGCTATATACCAAAATATTAGTGTGACTTTGTAATTTAGCTAAATAAGAAGTTAAAACTCTACAATATAAAGAGATTAGAATTTAAATGTAAAGTTTATGAATTAATAAGGTTGATTTATAAATAACCGAAATATAAGGTTAATAATTTAGATTTAAATAAGTATAGGTCCTATATGGATATTTGGAGGAATTAGAAGAAAGAATTTTAATTAAAGGAATTATGGAATTAGAACTATGGCTTATATAGTTATACAGAAGTAAAAGGAAAACAAAAGATATTATTTATGACTAAAAGGAGAATAATGAGATTATAAGAATATTATGTCTTTGTAAGACATTAAAATAGTTAAGAAAATTATAAGTTGTTATGTCACTTAGACAATTAAAATAAACAACAAATATAGTACATGAATATATGAATACATATATGTACATTAAAGGATTTATAAATAAATCAAAAGGAATAACAAATAAGTTATACATAAAATCATGAGGTGATTAAAAGAAATAAACCACACATGAAATAACAAATATGAGATTTGTTAAAAGATCCAATGGAATTATTATATAAGGGTAACATAAATTAACCCTCTCAGTTAATCCTATTCTAGGACTTTGTTTGACCAGACGTTGACCAGGGTATAATCAACTGCAACCTACGGTGAACGGTATGGGATTCTTGCAACCTGTTTTCTACCGGATTACACCGGCTTGTGTGCTATCTGTTGTTTGAAATAACGACCAAGATGATTAATGTAAACTGTTGTTTTACCCTTGCACACTGTGGTATTATTTTATGTGCGTGAATGTTGCTGACTACTACGTGTATGTCCCACGCATACAAACACTACTATACCAGTGGATTAAATACCTGCGCTTCAGTATACCGAGGACTTGTACTCAAGTCTCTCACTAACTTCACTTTATAACAAACGTCATTATCCTAAACGTGATAATTGACAATACACATTGTGTTCTTGTTTAACGTCTTTACATGACTCTTAACAACTCTATACTACGAGAACGAGGAGCCTAGTTGGATCTGGCCATGCATGCTACAGGAGTTGTACCTGTCTCAGGTCGTCTCCTATCTACGTCGCGACGGAACTATTCAGTTGGGAGGAAGACTCTATTCCTCTCGGGTTTCTAATGCCCATCAGTTCAGTGTGAGGAAGACTTCATTCCTCCCGTGGGTTTTATTTCCCACATCTCTCAGTTCAGGGTTTAACTACGTTATCTCCTGGGGTTTTTAATACCCAACCTTTCAATCTTAACGAGGTCACTATACCTTCACTATTTCAGATATTCAGTTATACCTGTCAGTCCCATTGTGTGGACCGACTATCATTAAAGAATTTCAGTTCAGGTAACTTGACCTTCTGCAGTCTTGTTCTGTGTGACATTATTGTCCTTGTATGGATACTTGTTATTATCCTACTATGCTTGTTTACAGCTTTATAAAAATGAACTGCATGTGTTCGACAAAGTAGTTGGTGTGGCCCGGTAGACGATGGGCTGCACGTTTTCCATACCAGCATTGTTTGCTGAGCCCCTTTGGGGGCACCCCCATTTTTCAGGTACCTGAAGTTAAGAAGATTACCACACCGAGTGTAGGTGGGGTAGATTCAAGCTATGGGAGTCTTCTTCTAGACATTTGTTTTTACTTAAGTACTTTACATTTGAGTTTGATTCCTAGTATCTCGGATTGTATTCGTATTCAGACCGTGACTTTTGGAGATTGTATTTGGATTTAGCCTTGTTGGTCACAAGGGTGGCCAACGGCATTGTAATACCGCCCGATTGTTGTATTTATTTCCGCTGCAGTTGTATTTTATTTGGGAGTGATCGCCGTTCAGGTTATTGGATTTCGGGTTGGGGTGTTACATTATGTTTGGTGATTAAGGGAAGATGATGACTTGTTATACTATGATTTCTATAGCTGATGCATGCCTTGTGACATGGTTAAAATCTAGGAAGATTGTTTTATGTGCTATAGGAGGCAATAATTCAAACAAAGCTGCAGTCTAATCTAGCCTAGTCCTATATAACTTTTACAGAGTAGGCTCTGTTATGCTTTTCAATTTCATTTCATCAGGAAGGGCCATCATTACTCGATTTTTAGTTATAGCTACAGAAGATGAAATACTTGCTATCAATTGATGGATACATGCATGAATGTGCAAGTCTTCCACTCGATGGACATTAGCACTAATTAAGCATATGCTTGAAAGGAGTAATGGATGTTGCATAGAGAATATATACAAATATCACATAAAAGAAAGAAAAAAAGAGCTGTTGAACTAGCTAGTTCAATAAATATATAAATGTCGGCACGACATAGAAAATTAACCATTCCAGAGCCATACATCATATGGTAATCATCTACTTTATATCCTATTTCTGTATCGAAACTAAAGAACTAAACACTAATTAGCAACAACAACAAACCCTAACCAAAGATACGGCTGCAGTTAGACAGAAGATGAACAAAATTAAAATAACAACCGCAAACCCTAACTATAGACAGAGCTCCAATTAGGTAGAAACAAGGCATTAGCATTGATTTACCTGTTCGTATGCTCTTAAGCAGTCAGTGTAGCTTCTCTTCAGCCCATAACACAACAACCGTCTAGGTCGGAATAGAGCGACACCAGCGTCAACGATGATAGATTCAAGCCGTAGATGGTGTTGCGCGAGCAAACTGCTCTATGTCTGGCCAGATCGAGACGAATGAAATTAGAGAAATAGAGGTGGGATATTTGGGTTAGAAATGCGCCATCCCTATCTGTTGTGAAGAGCACGAAAAGAATGTTGAGAATAGAGTATACCTCTTTATTTTCCGTTAAAATGCTACTTAAGTATAAGAGTTGTTTTTTTAAGTAAAACCGGCCACCGTACATTTTTCTATTAACATATACCAACACTTACCTTTAACCGTTGCTACTATAATTCGTTACTATATGACAATTTTTTTGTAGTGTCTTTGATATTATATTAGACTTGGACAATCTAAAGACTTTTCTCACCCCCACCCTCTTTTCTCTCTACCCCCCTCAATGAATCTTGCAATATGGAATGTTAGGGGCTGCATCGACCACCCCAAACTCCTTGAGATCCAAAAGTTTGTGGCAAACAATAACCTATGTGTGTTTGGCCTCCTTGAAACTCATGTTTCCTTCAACAACCATCTTGCTATTCTAACTCGTTTCTTCCCCTCTTGGAGTTTCGCCCATAACTATGGAGCGGATCAAAGTGGGCGAATTTGGATCCTTTTCAACCCTTCTGTAATTGCGCTCTCTGTTATCCGTTGCTCTGACCAAATGCTGACTTGCAAGGCCACAATCAGGGGTAGCTTGGATCTTACCCTCTCGGTTGTCTATGCAAGGAACAATCCTACCCTAAGGATCCATCTCTAGGAGGATATCATCGATCTAAGTCAAAGTATCCCTAGCCCTTGGGTGGTGCCTGGGGATTTTAATAATATCCACTATGCTCAAGATAGGCTTAGTTGCCGCAATCCCCACCCTAGAGACTATCGGGACTTCGCTGACTGTGTCTCTATGGCTAAGTTGCAGGACCTTCGGTTTTATGGGCGTTTTTTCACTTGGTGGAATCATCAATATGATCATGGTCGTATTTTGGGGAAGATTGATCGGGTCTTAGTCAATGAGGAATGGATTCTCACTTTCCCCACTAGCTTTGCTTCCTTTCTTCCTCCTCTGACTTCGGATCATAGCCCCATGGTCATTTCCCTCCCCGCTCCTGCTCCTCGCAAGCGTATTTTTAAGTTTCTCAATCTCTGGACTAAGGACCCCTCATTCCTCCCTCTTGTTCAGGACGCTTGGGACCTCCCCCTCGGGGAAGCCGATTATATACTATAGTCCAAAGGCTTCGCCATCTTAGATCCGGTCTTATTAATCTTCATAAATCTGAATATGGATCCCTTGGCGATAAAGGTAAAATCATCAGAAATGAGCTCGCCAACGTCCAGAGGATCTTGGATCTAGATCCATGGAATCCGGCAATTATCTCCCTGGAGAAATCACAAAGGCACAAGCTCCTTGTTAGGGACTCCCAAGAACTCCAATTTCTTCGCCAGCTCTCGAAAACGCGCTGGCTTAAGCTAGCGGACTCTAACACCTCCTTTTTTCATAGAGCCATTAAATCTAGAAGAAACAAAAACTCCATTGCGTCCATCACGAACGACCTTGGTGAGAGCCACTAGTAGAAAAAAGATTTTAAGTGACGCCCTTTAAACCACAGTTTTACCTGTAACCGTGGTTTAAAGATTATATACCACGGTTCTAAAGCTAACCGTCATATACAACCTAACTGCGAGACTTTATACCACGGTTTTTATCGAAACCATCATATATAATATAATCGCGAGACTTTATACCACGGTTCTATAGGTAACCGTGGTATTTAGCTAATAATAAATGACGGTTTTGACGGAACCGTCGTTTATAGTTTCGCCGGGGATAATACAAACCACGGTTATTGATAAACCGTCATTTATGTTGCATCACCGTACCATTTTAAATGACGGTTTTTCGGGAACCGTCGTTTAAAACTCTTCTAAATAAAAAAATCCCGCTTTTCTTTCTTCTTCCTCCTCGACCCGACGCCATCTCTCTGCTCTCTAGCGATTTCGAAAAACCAGCCACCCCTCTTCCTCCGCTGTTTCGTCCCGTCACCCGCCCTGTCCGCCGTCTCGCCATGCTGCCCCGCCTTCCCGTAGTTTCCCATCGTCGCCCAGCAACGAACAAGGCGCGCTAACACTGACGCCTGCTCACCACCTCACCGCTCCGCCGCCCCGCTTCTCGCACCGCCGCACCACGCACGCCCGGCCACCACCTATAATTAAATCCGGCCAGGTTAGGTTTTAGCTTGCATTTTTACATCAAACAATAAACTGTCGAGTATATATGTGCTTGTTTTTGTTTCTGTTTTGCTGAAACAAAATCGATCGTAGCTGTGGGTTTAATGTGGTATTTTTGCAATCATGCTAAAATATAGATAAACTGTCGAGTATATGTTCGTGCTTTTTTTTTTCTGTTTTGCTGAAACAAAATATCGTAGCCTCTGTGGGTTTAATGTGGTATTTTTGCAATCATACTAGAATGTAGAAGACACTTTGAGCTCCGGGATATGCTAGTCACCCCTATATAATGAAGGATTGAAGCTAACTATAATATTTAATAAAAAGGGCATAGTTTTAGAATTTCAAAGAGCTCACCATAAATATTAGGTAATGCTCAAGGCCAGATAGATGCTGCTTCGTATAGCATTTCACATGCAAAATTGAGAAAAGTTTTCTCAACCTAGAAATAAAAAATGATTTTGGTTGCTAGCGAATGGTAAAACAAATAAATGTGGCTCATGGTTGGTAAATACTTCCTCAACCAACACCATTGAAAATAGCTTGTGCGGTTGCTAATGACATTAAAATGAGTGGCACGACCCACCTTCATTCTATATGGTTCTGCTCATAGAATTAATTCATGGGTCCTGTTGAAATACCCCGAACTTAAATATAGGGATTTAAATTAACTTAATCCGTATTTAAGGGCCTAATGGTACCTAATCAATAATTGGTAAGGAAAAATAAATCCAAAAGAAATAAAGAAACGCTTAAAAGGCGAAAAACGCTAAATAAGCATTAAAACCATAGGAGGTATGAGACCTCGGTTAGCGTACTATATGGATTCTAAAGGTTTAATAAGACCTAATAATATATGGGAACAACTCCCGAAGAAAACGGATCCAAATAAAGTGTTAAAACGCTAATAGAACTTTAGAGCACGTTTTCGAGAAAACCCGAAAACGTGACTTTAAGTGGTCAAACAGACCCGTAAAAATTATAAATCATTAAATAATAATTATTAAGCATCTATGGAGCTTAATAGTCAATAAAATTAAATAAACGAGAAAATTCCGGAAAACGGGTCCGGTTAGTGAATAGTACCCAAACCCGGTAAATAACGAGCGTTTTCTGTAAAGACGAGAAACGCTCCAGCAGTATACTGTAAGGGGACCGGTTTTTAATAAGTTAAAGCCCTCACACACACTCACATACTAGCTAGTTAATTAAGAGACAAAAGCAAAAGTAAAAAGGGTAAAAAGTACCCACTTACTCTCTCACCTTACATTTCACTCATCTCTCTCCTATCCTCCTCCCCCCCCTCACGATCTCTCTCTCCTTCTCCAAAGGGGGCTGGCGATTTTGAAGCTCAAGAGAAGCTTCAATGGCTTCTCAACTTTCCATCCATACTCCATCCTCATGTAAGCTCCAAACTCAAAAATAATTACATATTTGAACTCCCCTAATCCTCCTCTACATTTCCCTTTCCAAAATTCGAAAAGGATGAGTTTCATCTCCATGGGTTTTCCCATTTGAAGAGAAAAGCACACCATTATGGAGCTTGGAGTCTCCTCTTTCCAACAAGTAAAAATTTACATGAAAAACTCATGTTCTCTTCACTCTTCTTCACAACCGATTTTTGTCCTATTGTAACACTCCATTTTCTCTCTCTCTTTTGAGCTTAATATCAACCTTGCATGGTGGTGGATTCACCTTGGAACCAAGGGCTAAAACCCCTCTTAAAAGCTTCAAAGGTAAACCCTAGAAATTGTTTTTTACACTTTGGATGAATTAGCATTAATTTAAGGATTAGTAGTTTAATTGCACTTGTTTTATGTGCTTTGGGTGATGGGAATGGAGTTTGATAACTCCATTCCTCATAATGGCCGATTTGGGCAAGAAAGAGAGAAGGAGAAATGAAGAAGAATTGAAGGAAATAAAAGCTCAAGGTAAGAGCTCCTCACTCATGTAAATTATAGTGCATTAGAGTAATGGAATGAGTAAACGAGCAAAAGAAATCAAACTAATGTATTAGTATTGAAGTTTATGAAGTTTTGAGTATTTGAGAGTAAGTTTGAGTATTTGTGAAATTAGTAAGTGAATTGTAGGCCTTGGAGCCAAATGATTGGGTATGAGTAATAGTATTGGTATGTGAAGAAGTATTGGTGAATGTATATTGTATTGATTGCTGGTAGAACCCTTGTAAGGGTGTGGCTAGATTAGGAATGAAATTGGTGAGAATTGGTATGTGTGGCCAAGTAAGAAAAGTAGATGAACTATGGCAAAATTTTGGTAAGAATATGTGCACTTGTGGATGACTTGGTGAATGGGAGAACCAAGGTATGTATTGAGGATAGTAGAGATGTTTAATGACCATGGTATGGTAGTAGTAGTATGAGAAGTAACAAGTGCAAAATCTGTAGCAAAATGTATCAACATGCATTGGAGAAGATAGGAAAGATTAGTGTGCAAGAATTGGTATGAAGAGTGTTGGACTTGGGTGTAGGGAATGTAATGACTTGGAAATGTATTTTGGGATACTAGGAGTAACATTGGTGGAGGAAATATTGAATGGTAGGAGTTGTAGAAAAATCTGTAGCATTAGAGAATGAAAAACTGTTGTAGGTGTTGAAGGGAAGTGAGGAAATTGTGTAAATTGTCTCATGGATTTAGTAATGGACTTGGTGGATGAATAAGGTATTTTAGGAAGCCTAAATGGCATATATCATGTGGGATACATGTAGGAAGATTGGGGAAGGAATGGGTAAGAAAAGAATTGAAAAACAAAGTCTGTAGCAGCTTTCTGCTACCGACCGACCCAGAGCCGGTCGGACCGTGGGTCGGTCGGAGCTTAAGAAACGAGTATAAACCTTTCGGGAATGGACCGACCCAGGAGCCGTGGGTCGGACGTGGGTCGGTCGGACTCGAATTTTCTGTTGTCGAAGTTTCGCACTTCGACGACCCAGAGGTGGGTCGGTCGGTCGGTGGGGGGAGCTTGGACAACAGACCCGAAACTCTCGGCGATGGACCGACCCAGAGGCGTATGGGTCGGTCGGAATAGTTCTGGTCGGTCGGGAGAAAATTTCAGAGAACGAAACTTACTGGAATGGACCGACCCAGGTTTGGGTCGGTCGGTGGGTCGGTCGACCCATAACTTACAAAAAAAAAAACTAAAACTAAATGAATGTAACTAGTATATATATATATATATATATATATACGTATGTATACCCACCTATACATACGTACATGCATACGTAGGTAAGCAAACCAATGTAAGTAATCAAAAGTAAGTAAATAAAATGTAAGTATAGAAATGTAAAGACTTAGTAAGTATGAGTTCGGAAACGTAGAGTAATCAAGTTAAGTTAATGATAGTTAGATTAACCACTCGATTGTATGTACATCATAGGATTTGCTTTGGGAACACCGGAGGAACGTTGGGATACAAGTACAACGGTGAAAGGTATGATTTCTTCATGCTCTGTATCCTAACCTGGTTACCCCGATTTGTGTGCTTATGTGATCACCAATAAGATAAATGCACGAATCGGAATTATAATGCACTTAATTGTGTTTGAACTATTTTGTTCTTGATTGTATCTTCTGAACATTTAGTTTGTATAATTCATGAAATGTATGAATGGAATTGAAGTGTATGTGTGTAAGTATGAGTAATTGTGTATGTATGTATGTATGGAAGTAAGTAAGGACTTCTACTAATTCCTAACAGCCTAACTCCTAACATGAGTATTGAGTAAAAATGGAATGAGTAGAAGCCCGATATAGTTTCGGCCACGCGTGAGGATAAGGAACCACAAGAGGTTGGAACCGAATCCTGGCTATAATCTTTTCCTTGGACCAATTCCCTTTGCATGGGTAGCATCCTGGATTAGTGGGCCACCCTAAAGCCCGGTGGTGGGAAGTAGTATTCCCTGCCCGGAGGTCATACCGACTTAACTGGAAGTAAAGTATGTAAGAAGTAAGTATCGTATGTGTATTGGTCTTGACTGTTGTAAGTCATTGACCTTGAGTAAATGAGTATTGAACACCCGATTAACCCGGGTGTGTAAAGAAGCTAAAAGCCTTCTGTATGAATTGGAGAAGTGTATCTCCGTATTGTGTATTGAGTATGTAACGAGTATGTATTGTGTATGTGTTCTGGAGGATGGTAAGTAAGTATTGGTTGACTTGTATTGTCTTCCATCATGTATTGTATTGGTATGTACGTATGTATGTGTACCTTGTGTAGTATTGTAGTACCTTGTGGTCTGTAGTATCGTGAATGAAAGCATGTAATGTATGTATGTATGAAAGTATGTATGCATGTATGTAATGCAAAATGAATTGCATGTATTCGACCAAATGGTCGGCGTACCCTCGCTAGTACGCGGGGTATGCGGTTATCATATCAGCGTAAGCTGACCCCCTCGGGGGAACATTTTTAGTGTGCAGGTACCCGGAGCGAATACGGTTAAGGTAAGAGACCGGCGACGCGCCTTGTAATTAGAAGTATCTAGTTTGTGAGGAATGGGCAGCAGATTGACTCCTAGTGAGTGTGTGTGAATTTAGGAGAAGTACTGTACTGATTTTGGAACCTAGTAAACTCGGTATGCGTAGTGTATTATCTTGTACGGAATTGCGGAGTATTGTATTGAATGGAGTGATGTATCGAATGGAGTATTGTAGTATCCAGTATGTAATGAGAGTATGTATTGTATTAAGTAGTACTCGGATATTCCGGTCCATCAGACCGATGCTGTATGTAGCAGTAGTAGCCTTGTTAGTCACGTGGGTGACTAACGGCATTGTATCACCCGATGTATGTAAGTATGTATCCGCTGCGTGACTCGGGAAGCACGAGGAGATTGGACGGTAATGATTGAATTAATGGTAGGGGTGTTACAAAAAGTGGTATCAGAGCGAAGTATCGCTCTGATGACTGGAAATACCGAGTTTAGGAATACCGAGTTAGGAAGTAGAAGCTTAGGGCTAAGGGCTGAGTGTTAGCATTAGGGATATGCTAGTTAGGAACTACCGGTGAGTACCGGATACCTACAATACCAGTCCCGCCCGCCGCAAACCCCCATTGTATAACTTGGGAAAGGACGCCAGAGAGAAGGAAAGTCCTCTCATACTCGGGGAAACCCGATCTGGCAGTTGTGAAGCAATCACACAGTAAACAAGAACCGACATATAGCAAATTCCAAGAATTGGAAGTCCCGGAGATGGATCCCGGTTGAACCACAATACCCGCACTCAATAGCGGTTGAACGAGCACTCCAACCACGAGGAGGCTGCAACCTACAACAGCATGGGGCGACGAGCTTAGCAGTCGCGAGACCTAGCTAGACAATCAGCAGCAGGAAAAGAAGCACTAACCGTGCAATGAAATGGAAAAAGGAGTAATGACAGAACCCGAGACAAGTCTACGGGATAGTAATACTGGAATAATACCACCAACGGTATGCTAGCTGACTAAGGACATAGTCGGAAGCGGTTAACTCCAAAACTACGACGCCACTGAGGTTGCAATACCTGGCCAATATAGCTCAGATAACTACAAGAGCAACCATGAGATACAATCCAATAGGACTACGAGAGTGCCTAAACAAGCTAAGGCTCGAAAACCACGGTAAACCAGTGGGAACGAACAACAAGGGAAACATAAAACTAAACAAATGGGGACCTCCAAGGATTGGAGAAGTACCCGACCAAGACAACCATGTCAGATCAATGAGAAGCTACTTAAAAGGATCGAGTACCCCAAACATAGATCAATATGATCTGGGGAGGAGTCAATAAGACTATTAGAAACGAGTGGAAACCATACCGTGATCGGTATAGGATTACTCAAAAACCACCAGTACCACGCACTTGCCACGGCAAGTGCAGTAAGGACAGGAACATGCAGAGGGACCCCAACACGTCACAAGTACATAGTAATGTACGGTGACCGTAATGAAACAACCACAGGATCACACATCCTAACAACCCGACGTATGAAACTTTGGGAAGGCTTAACGGCCCGACCACTGTACTTAGTGAATACCAGTCAGCGGGAAGCTGGACTTGGTCAAGACCTCGAGCATGGCTACGCCATGAGAGATTTCTTTTAACACCGAACCATTGTTTTAAAACCCAAAATTTTTCTTTCAAAACCACAACCCTACTTTTAAACCTTGGTTTTAAAACCAAACCAACATAATTACGGTGAGTATCATAGAATGATACAAGAGGAGTTGACAATAGAATACTTCACCTAGGCGTGTGACGAACACTACAAGTGTACCCAATTACGGGATGTGGGACAACTGCACTCCGAAGGAGCTTGTGGGCCTGACATATAGTGGGTAAGTGGTAACGTATCAACATGGTACCCCACGTATGTATACATGTAGTGTGCGAAACACGGGAAGTAGTCAACTCCGTTCTACGGACCATCAGTAAGTTCAAACCAGAACACTGGACACCACAGATGATCAAGGAGAAGGAAACTCAGTTAAGGAACAAGTATAAGGAACTCGAGAATGCATTGAAGATAAGGAGTAAGATTGGAAAGTGCAAAAGCACAAACTAGCAAGTATAGACATTGGATATGTCTCGAGGACATCAAACAAATACGTGATAGCTGGAAAGCATACCCAGCCTAAACACAGTAAGGCAATGCCTAATGTGAAAACAATGCTCAACAAACGGGCGGAGTTCCCAGGAGCGATCACAAGATTACCACAAAATCATCCATCATTGGAGAGGACTTTGAACCTAGTCAAGAACACTAGGAACAAGTATAAACAGTCTACCCAAGAACGGGAGATGTTATAACCCTAAAGGTGATACTAAATAAAATACCACAGGAGGTATAGTAGACAAACATGTCATAAACATCAGCCGGATGTAACGGCATAACCAACAACACCCAGGAGCAATCCTCGAAGGGTGTCTAGATTAACAGCAGTTGAATGAAGCATCATAATAAAAGCACGGAACTGGAATGTGCACTCGGTTAAGACACCGAAGAGATTTCACTTGACAGGAAATGCCCTAAATTACTAAGAGGCACTGACTAACACAAGAATGCCTAAAGGTCTCCTATGAACGGAAGCGTGATGTCACGACTTGCCATGGAGCCTAGTAATACCTTCAACCTATGGGGTATACAAGGAGTGGAAACATGTATAAACAGCTGCAAAGGGCATAGCTTGCAGCAATAAGGCTCAGAAGCCATAAACTAACTGCATCATGTAAACTTAAACGGTTGCGAAACCCACACCATTTAATAACAAGACTTGCAAAGATATTGCTTCGTACGATAAATGGATCGACAACTGAACCACCCAATTGGGGCTTAACACAATCGGTGGCTTGATGTAATGGCTATCTCAGTGTCACTGTCACTAGAGCATCAATCTAGTATACAGTAGACGGAGTTCTGATTGACCTTCATGCCTTCGGTAACAGAGGCATAAGAAACGTAACAGTGCCAACAATGGCCTAGTCCACACTTGGACACTACGAGAAACCCGAGGAAAGACACCTCTTGTTAACCAAGATCACCAATGTGGTGAAGATGTGAACCCTTAGAAAAGGCTTCCATCTACTATAACAACAAAACTTGTGGATAGATATACCAAGAGACAACGAATATGGAAATGAGATTTCCAAACCACTACGCCCACAAGAGGCTGTGGACTGTAGAAGCACATCGCTTAAGAGCATCGAAGCTCGAAGGAGTAAGCACGCTCCTTATGCACCCAATCATGTGGTGAACCATTGTATAAATACTTACATGGTAAACCTTTTCATGAGACCTATGAGTGGAAACACACCCCTCAACGAGAACTTTCACCTACCAGTGATAGAATACTCTTTAATTAGAGAACGAGACCAGAAAACCCTTGAAGCTTCTTGGGATGTCCCGGTAATGTACATGCAAAAGTAAAACCGCATAGCTAGAGCCTATGATCAATACTCAGCACTATGGAGACAGTAATTGTCAAAAACAATCAATGAGTGTGCACATTACACACCATGAATGACCGGCGCTCAAGAGAGCTTGTAAGCCGATAAACCACTTCACCCTTGGTCAACCAAGTTATTTGGCAAACTATATCATGAATGAGGAAGTAATATGAGGTAAGCTAACCTACACATGAAACCTAAATAGAAATGAAACATCTCCACAAGGGGAAGATAATGGTATTGCGGTATGCTACGACGACCGTCATATGCGTGAACTAGGAACCTCCTAGTGTATTCACACCATAATGAAATGGTGCCAATGGCAATGGCAATGAGTTAAGACAAAACTACCACAGTAACGGAATCAGTAGAACAATGTTGTAACGAGTGAGCATACGGAGCGCAACAAGCGACCGCTATGGGGAAGTAGTTAAGCAATGACACAGAGTATGAGTATGAGAAGACAGGTAGAAATATTTACTCCTATGCGACCACATAAGTGATTTACCGTCAAGCGTTTACGCCTCTGCACTCTGTATGACTGAGTGTTTTGGCATTGCACTTGTGCAGCTAATGACCTAATGGGATAGCTAGGAATGTGGACAACGTAAATCGTAGTAAACTTTTCTTCCACCAACAATATGGCATAAGCCAGTCAAGCATGCTTAGCAACAAACCGTGCGGCCTAAGGCCAAAGAAGCACGAAGAGTGTAAGCACGCTAACAATCACAAGATGTGAATTCCATTGGAATAAAAGGGTGAAGGAAGAATTAAGTAAGTCACTAGGACCGACGCATGGAAAAATGCAAGGTCATACAAGTAAAGAACACTTGTACTGAACCAGAAAAACTGGTAGAATTCGGAAGCTAGTGACAATAGAGAAAGCACTACAACTAGGTAGTGACTTAACCTCGCCCGACAACAAGTCGGAGGAACTTAGTGCATAATCGTGGGAGTACGAATAGTATGTATAATAGATTACCAGAGAGCTGGTTACAGTCTAAACTCATTGAGTTCAAACAGCGGTAAAAGAATACCACACTGTTAGTAAACCTTATTCCCACAATAGAGGGATAAAAAGGTGATGTATAGCACATTAAGGATAACATGAAGGGTGAGTAACCCAAGTTATCAGGGTCGCGCAGCAGAAGCTAGTGGGCCCTAGCTGAAAAAAATGTAATACACCTAGTAAGTATGAAAGAATGGCTATTAATGCCTTGAAGCCTAATAGGCAAGAACTGAATTAATTATGAGTTAAATAACTCATATAGGAATCCTCGGTGCAAAGACTAAACCACTGGTATGGTTAAGACCCTTTGACCAGAGCATATTGTATAGTATATCGTAGTGAAGCAAAACGCTTCAGATTGCCCAAATCGAGTAAACCAATGTTTAATAGTAACATATGGTAGATTACGTGGGCGTAATCCCTTTTAAGGGGGGTAGAGCGAAAACCGCTTAATGTAAGTTTCATGAATAAAACACAGAAACTATAATGTGCATAGCACAAATGAGAATTGATTTAATGATTGGTACTTATGTTAAATAAACATACGTATTCATTCATATTGTAACCGTGGTAATTAGGCACAAGAGATGCGAATACTACAAGATGAATATACCCATCTTGTAACCCCAGTGTAAAAGTATTAGTAAAGAGGAGTATAGTAACCCTTGGGGAAACGATAATCCCTGTAGTGTGTGCCTATCTGAAGATAGACATGGCATTATGATGCATGATTCGGTATAAAACCGATGTATAACCTAGAGGAACTTGAGTTCCCTAGGTGATTGTCTTGAGACAATTGAGAATGAGTAGTGGACGGAGCTCCACAAGTATTGTATTCTTAAAGAAGTAGTACGGATTAACTATGAGTAGCAGAGGAATGTAACCCACGAGTGGTGTATTCGTAAGTACGTTATTGGAAGTAAATTGAGGATAGCTGAATTTCATAAGTACGGTATTCCCTAGTCAGAATAGTAGAGATAATCGAGGGTAATGGAAGAAAGTAGAGAAGGTTGATGAAATGAGCACTTAGGCATCGAATTCCGAGGAAAGTATTTGGGAAGTAGATTGAGAATGGTTGATGGACTGATTTCCATCCTTTGGAGTTGTATGAAATTGTAATTATGACTAGGAAGAGTAAAAAGGTAGCAAATGAAAATGATTGAATTATCTGTTGTTTGAAACGGATGTGGGAAGTCGAACTTGGTCCTGATCAGATCAAGGGAAACCGAACACAAATTGGGGTGGAAAGATAGTTCAACACTGATGCTGATCACATCAGGGTCGGATGATTCTTGAAGCTCCCCTTAAGTGGTCACAAGAATCACACTTAGGATAGAAGTAATGAATATAAATTGGAATTTGGAGTTGAATGTTTTAGAAAATTTTAATTGGTAGTGGTGAAAGAATTTCTTTAGTATGGAGAATGAGAACCTGCTAGAAGTGTGTATCGAAGGAAACAGTAAGGTAGTATGTTGTATTATTCCAAGGGCAGCGGGACATAGAGGAGTCCTGTGTCCAGACGACCTTGGTGCCTGAGGGATTGTAAGTGTATTGCATCGCTTTGGGGATAGCTTTGCACGGTATGTATGTATAAAGCTTGTAATGAGGAACTGGATGGCTGGTAGTAATGTGGATTTGGGCAAGTATTGTACATTGGTAAGGTATGGTATGTAGAAACCCGGAGTAATGGATTTAGGGATTGTACGGAGGAAGAATGTATGACTTTGGCATTAGACAAGTATAAATGAGTAAGTATAGTAATCCCATAACCTCGAACAACTTTGAGGACAAAGTTCTTAAGGGGGGTAGATTGAAATACCCCGAACTTAAATATAGGGATTTAAATTAACTTAATCCGTATTTAAGGGCCTAATGGTACCTAATCAATAATTGGTAAGGAAAAATAAATCCAAAAGAAATAAAGAAACGCTTAAAAGGCGAAAAACGCTAAATAAGCATTAAATAACCATAGGAGGTATGAGACCTCGGTTAGCGTACTATATGGATTCTAAAGGTTTAATAAGACCTAAATAATATATGGGAACAACTCCCGAAGAAAACGGATCCAAATAAAGTGTTAAAACGCTAATAGAACTTAGAGCACGTTTTTCGAGAAAACCCGAAAACGTGACTTTAAGTGGTCAAACAGACCCGTAAAAATTATAAATCATTAAATAATAATTATTAAGCATCTATGGGAGCTTAATAGTCAATAAAATTAATTAAACGAGAAAATTCCGGAAAACGGGTCCGGTTAGTGAATAGTACCCAAACCCGGTAAAATAACGAGCGTTTTCTGTAAAAGACGAAAAACGCTCCAGCTAGTATACTGTAAGGGGACCGGTTTTTAATAAGTTAAAGCCCTCACACACACTCACATACTAGCTAGTTAATTAAGAGACCAAAGCAAAAAGTAAAAAGGGTAAAAAGTACCCACTTACTCTCTCACCTTACATTTCACTCATCTCTCTCCCTCCTCCCCCCCCTCACGATCTCTCTCTCCTTCTCCAAAGGGGGCTGGCGATTTTGAAGCTCCAAGAGAAGCTTCAATGGCTTCTCAACTTTCATCCATACTCCATCCTCATGTAAGCTCCAAACTCAAAAATAATTACATATTTGAACTCCCCTCATCCTCCTCTACATTTCCCTCTTTCCAAAATTCGAAAAGGATGAGTTTCATCTCCATGGGTTTTCCCCATTTGAAGAGAAAAGCACACCATTATGGAGCTTGGAGTCTCCTCTTTCCAACAAGGTAAAAATTTACATGAAAAACTCATGTTCTCTTCACTCTTCTTCACAACCGATTTTTGTCCTATTGTAACACTCCATTTTCTCTCTCTCTTTTGAGCTTAATATCAACCTTGCAATGGTGGTGGATTCACCTTGTTGAACCAAGGGCTAAAACCCCTCTTAAAAGCTTCAAAAGGTAAACCCTAGAAATTGTGTTTTTACACTTTGGATGAATTAGCATTAATTTAAGGATTAGTAGTTTAATTGCACTTGTTTTATGTGCTTTGGGTGATGGGAATGGAGTTTGATAACTCCATTCCTCATAATGGCCGATTTGGGCAAGAAAGAGAGAAGGAGAAATGAAGAAGAATTGAAGGAAATAAAAGCTCAAGGTAAGAGCTCCTCACTCATGTTAAATTATAGTGCATTAGAGTAATGGAATGAGTAAACGAGCAAAAGAAATCAAACTAATGTATTAGTATTGAAGTTTATGAAGTTTTGAGTATTTGAGAGTAAGTTTGAGTATTTGTGAAATTAGTAAGTGAATTGTAGGCCTTGGAGCCAAATGATTGGGTATGAGTAATAGTATTGGTATGTGAAGAAGTATTGGTGAATGTATATTGTATTGATTGCTGGTAGAACCCTTGTAAGGGTGTGGCTAGATTAGGAATGAAATTGGTG
Source organism: Limonium bicolor (assembly GCA_023374045.1). NCBI lineage: Eukaryota > Viridiplantae > Streptophyta > Magnoliopsida > Caryophyllales > Plumbaginaceae > Limonium > Limonium bicolor. Next base: position 25,075 of record JAIOTZ010001876.1, read on the forward strand.
AGAATTGGTATGTGTGGCCAAGTAAGAAAAGTAGATGAACTATGGCAAAATTTTGGTAAGAATATGTGCACTTGTGGATGACTTGGTGAATGGGAGAACCAAGGTATGTATTGAGGATAGTAGAGATGTTTAATGACCATGGTATGGTAGTAGTAGTATGAGAAGTAACAAGTGCAAAATCTGTAGCAAAATGTATCAACATGCATTGGAGAAGATAGGAAAGATTAGTGTGCAAGAATTGGTATGAAGAGTGTTGGACTTGGGTGTAGGGAATGTAATGACTTGGAAATGTATTTGGGATACTAGGAGTAACATTGGTGGAGGAAATATTGAATGGTAGGAGTTGTAGAAAAATCTGTAGCATTAGAGAATGAAAAACTGTTGTAGGTGTTGAAAGGAAGTGAGGAAATTGTGTAAATTGTCTCATGGATTTAGTAATGGATTTGGTGGATGAAATAAGGTATTTTAGGAAGCCTAAATGGCATTATATCATGTGGGATTACATGTAGGAAGATTGGGGAAGGAATGGGTAAGAAAAGAATTGAAAAACAAAGTCTGTAGCAGCTTTCTGCTACCGACCGACCCAGAGCCGGGTCGGACCGTGGGTCGGTCGGAGCTTAAGAAACTATAAACCTTTCGGGAATGGACCGACCCAGGAGCCGTGGGTCGGACGTGGGTCGGTCGGACTCGAATTTTCTGTTGTCGAAGTTTCGCACTTCGACCGACCCAGAGGTGGGTCGGTCGGTGGGTCGGTCGGAGCTTGGACAACAGACCCGAAACTCTCGGCAATGGACCGACCCAGAGGCGTATGGGTCGGTCGGAATAGTTCTGGGTCGGTCGGGAAAATTTCAGAGAACGAAACTTACTGGAATGGACCGACCCAGGTTTGGGTCGGTCGGTGGGTCGGTCGACCCATAACTTACAAAAAAAAAAAAACTAAAACTGAATGAATGTAACTAGTATATATATATATATATATACGTATGTATACCCACCTATACATACGTACATGCATACGTAGGTGAGCAAACCAATGTAAGTAATCAAAAGTAAGTAAATAAAATGTAAGTATAGAAATGTAAAGACTTAGTAAGTATGAGTTCGGAAACGTAAGAGTAATCAAGTTAAGTTAATGATAGTTAGATTAACCACTCGATTGTATGTACATCATAGGATTTGCCTTGTGAACACCGGAGGAACGTTGGGATACAAGTACAACGGTGAAAGGTATGATTTCTTCATGCTCTGTATCCTAACCTGGTTACCCCGATTTGTGTGCTTATGTGATCACCAATAAGATAAATGCACGAATCGGAATTATAATGCACTTAATTGTGTTTGAACTATTTTGTTCTTGATTGTATCTTCTTGAACATTTAGTTTGTATACTTCATGAAATGTATGAATGGAATTGAAGTGTATGTGTGTAAGTATGAGTAATTGTGTATGTATGTATGTATGGAAGTAAGTAAGGACTTCTACTAATTCCTAACAGCCTAACTCCTAACATGAGTATTGAGTAAAAATGGAATGAGTAGAAGCCCGATATAGTTTCGGCCACGCGTGAGGATAAGGAACCACAAGAGGTTGGAACCGAATCCTGGCTATAATCTTTTCCTTGGACCAATTCCCTTTGCATGGGTAGCATCCTGGATTAGTGGGCCACCCTAAAGCCCGGTGGTGGGAAGTAGTATTCCCTGCCCGGAGGTCATACCGACTTAACTGGAAGTAAAGTATGTAAGAAGTAAGTATCGTATGTGTATTGGTCTTGACTGTTGTAAGTCATTGACCTTGAGTAAATGAGTATTGAACACCCGATTAACCCGGGTGTGTAAAGAAGCTAACAAGCCTTCTGTATGAATTGGAGAAGTGTATCTCCGTATTGCGTATTGAGTATGTAACGAGTATGTATTGTGTATGTGTATTCTGGAGGATGGTAAGTAAGTATTGGTTGACTTGTATTGTCTTCCATGCATGTATTGTATTGTACTGTACGTATGTATGTGTACCTTGTGTAGTTGTAGTACCGTGAATGAAAGCATGTATGTATGTATGTATGTAAGAAAGTATGTATGCATGTATGTAATGCAAAATGAATTGCATGTATTCGACCAAATGGTCGGCGTACCCTCGCTAGTACGCGGGGTATGCGGTTATCATATTCAGCGTAAGCTGACCCCTCGGGGGAACATTTTTAGTGTGCAGGTACCCGGAGCGAATACGGTTAAGGTAAGAGACCGGCGACGCGCCTTGTAATTAGAAGTATCTAGTTTGTGAGGAATGGGCAGCAGATGACTCCTAGTGA
>JAIOTZ010001877.1:0-27374 GCA_023374045.1 Limonium bicolor
GAACTATACTTGATCTTGTTTTGGAGTCCTCTTCTTCGTCGGTTTCTAACTTTCAAAAAATCAAATGTGAATAACATAAAATAGTGAATCTCCCGTTTTGAATTTTGATATCTATTGGAACAATAAAAGGATACATATTAATGACTGACTACACAAAAGCGTAATATATGCAAGCTGTTTTGTGCCAGATAATATCATATGATCACTTATGTGCAGGCATGTGTTGGATCTCGAGGCTGTAATGTCAGATTATCTATTGATGCATTTGGCGATCCTTGCAAAGGTGTTAAGAAGAGCTTAGCTGTGGAGGCAATTTGTTCACTACCGGCATAGGGATTTCCATTGTCAACTCCCCTGTAAACCGCAGCTTCTTAATAGTAGAGTTAGAAGAATCAGTTCCTACAACATCAAAACTGTGATACTTTGGTGCTGATTATCAGGCCAAAAGCTAGAAAAAAGAAATTCTAGTAGATCAGATAACGGATATTCTTGTATAATACATGGTGTATCGTCAAAAGCAAGGTCTTTGCAAATTGCCAGACTTATACAGATTATTCATGCTTTCTGCAAGAATAAGATCATGCATTATTACAACAGGAGGAGCTTACACCCCAAAACCTGATTATTCTGTTGGCTGTTCCCTGCTCAATGCACCATGACATGCAATGATCTTGGATAGTGATCTCTACACACCCACCTTGTTCCAATTGGAATCACAAACAAGCACACAATTGATGTATGTATTTTGGGGCAAGAGAATCAAATTGGAAGCTTTACTTTCCAATATCTGTAGCAACAAAGTCATCTCTATCCCGAATTAAATCTATCACTATAAACTTTCTTTGTTTATAGGAAAAGAAAAATACAAAATGTTTTCACCAAACGATGCAAACTAAATTGCTGAAAATGTTGCGGTGGTACAGAGTTAATTGTACAGTATTGCACTGGTTGACCCTCGTTACGGCAAATATATAGGCAGATCAATCTTTTGCTCCTGCAAATCATTGTCTTGGGCTCCTACTGGTATCAACTTTCCACATGAAGTTCCCTCTGCCTGCTCCTTTATCATCTTCAAGAAGTAGCTGTGCCTGCACACGGACAAAGTAAGACTTTCAGAAATTCACAAACAAGTACATGCACCCAGTATGGAAAAACCAAAAAACACGGGAAGATAGACCCTCACCATCGAGAATCAGCTGTCAACTCAGGATGAAAAGCAGTAGCTAGGACATTCTTTTGTTTTACAGCTACTATAACTTTCTTTTGAGATCTGGTATTTCCCTGAAATTAACATCACCATCGTCAGGATAAGAAAACAATACACAGTGAACCACCAAGAAAGCAATGAACAGGCAGATCATAACCAACTCACAGTCACACTATCATATCCTAAATGGAGAGAATTCAAGTAATTATGTTCTAAAGGGTCTGCCACAACAAACCTCCTGGCTCTCCTCATTATCATTTGGCTTGTAAGAGGGAGAATCTATGTCAGCCAGGACTTCAACTTCTGGCCCCACATCAAGTATACCGGGTGCACGGATGAATACTCCTCGAAAGGTTGAAGGGCCACCTTCTTTATCTGCAAGCTCCGGCACTGAGATCTCTGCCTCGAAGCTTTGAAGCTGAAAACAAGCACGAGTTACAACACTTCATCTATATAGTTTAAAAAATACTTGGTATAGATGACACGAGACGCCAATGCAACAACATAGAATGTTATCCTTGATACAACTGACAAATGTACATACAAGCCACCTAGCTGCGACTACAACTGCGCAAGCAAGGTTCAGAGCAAGCTGCTCAGAGTGATGGAGAGAGATCTTTTACAAGAAAATTAGAACTTCATTCATTGTGAAATTGAAAATTAAAACTCATCATTAACAATCTAGCTATCCAACTAGAATCAATTAAACAAGAAAAAGTCAGCTGACATATTCAGGGTTAAATCAAATACGAAAATCTATAAATCTTCAGCTTTTTTGTTTTCATAATTCCGAAGAAACTCCACATAATCTTAGAGATGGTAATTAAATACAGGATGAACTAGTTGACATGATCCCAAACACATTCACATATCCTCACCTGGCTCCCAAAAAAATTACGATGGACAGTGCAATCCAAACCTCCAACCAGCTCCTGCCCACCGACTTTCTGTCCTGTGAAAGCATAGACAAACCATAAGTACCTACATTCAAACCCAGCAAACCCACACCGCCCTCAAGGCCTCAGAAGAAAAAGGTGAAGTGAGTTTACAACTTTGTGTGCAGGCACATGTATTCTGTCTAGTTCATGAAGAAGTAAACGAAGTTCACATCTTTAACCTAGCATCTACTGGCTGCAGGTATGAAAAATGGAGTATCCAGATTACAGTTCTTCAGAGATCATTAAATCACAAAGACAAAGCTCATGGTTACAATTTAAAACAGAACTCTAAGTCTCGTAGATATCAATGATATAAATTCTCAATGGCGCCAAACATCGGAAATAAATACATAGCGGTATTCATATAAAGGGAACAGAAAGAATCAACACGACGAGTTCAATGGCTTACCAATTGCTTTGTCCGCCAAGAAGATTAGACCAGCGCAAGTGCCCCACACCGGGTTCCCCAATTTAACAAACTCACGCAAAGCGGGAAACTGCTCCAACCAAAGACAGCAAAACCCATATTTAGTTTAATTTCATTTCTCCCGTTTTATATTTTGGTTGATCACTTCTTATTTCAAGACGAACATGCGATTCCGAAAAATTCACCCTTTGGGTATAAAAATTTACGTCGAATGTAGCCATTGGAATCGAATTGCTCCACAAAACGGAATTGAAGTTAAGGGCAACTCGGACCTGAGGAAAGGAGATGAGATGTAATAGAGAGACAGACATACCAAATTGTGAAACTCAGCGAGCTTGGCCATGGTTGTGCTTTCTCCGCCAGGGATGATGAGACCTTGCACGCCCTTCAACTGCTCTGATTTCCTAATCTCTACCCCCTTCACTCCCAATCTTCTCAAAGCTGCAGACAGTAAACAAAGAGATGAGAAAGATGAGTGACGGGACTGATCGATGGCTTAAGGAGTGTAAGATTATCACTGCGATGGTGATAGGCAAAGAGAAAGGTACCAGATATGTGCTCGTTGTAAGAACCCTGGAGAGCAAGAACTCCAACCGCCGCCATGAGAGGTTCCCTGGTTGGTTGGACGAGAGAGAGGGGGGAAGTAGAAGTTGAGAACTAATACAGAAAGCATCAGCCATCCAACATTTCGTTATTCAATTGGCGCACACATTGCCAAGTCTGGCCGTATCAAGCACTCGAACGCTCACGCAGATCGTAACAAGAAAATATACTCCTCCGGTCAAGATGTCAGTTTTGTAGTTTCAGTCTCACATTTTCTTATCCTTTTTTTTAAAGAAATACTCGTATATCTTATTCACAATTTTTTTAAATATAACTTGAAAAATCAGGTGTCAGTTTTAAATTTTGTAATAATGTATGAATTAATAAATTTTTGGGTGGTTTTATGTGAGTTTTCATCCTTTCTAATGTTTAGAATTAGCGATGGCAATGGGTCGGGTTTGGGTCTGGTGGACCATCACCCGCACCCGTCACCCGACTTCATCCGCTCCACCCGTACCCGACCCGTCACCTGTTATGTATCACCTATCACCGTTTCACCCGTCACCCGCGGGTGAAGCAGGTGAACCCATTTACCCGTTTGTTTTTCTTTTTCCTTGTTGGCCACTAAGGTTTGCAAATTACTGTGAGTGGAGAGAAAATAGAGACACAAAGCATGTATGTTCTATGTTCGCCGGTTAGGATTGCGAAATTTATTTCAGAGAAAATAATGAAATATTGCACAGAGCATGTACGTGTCATGTTCGCCAATTATGGTTGCAAAATTACCATGAGTGAAGGGAGAAAATAGAGGCGCAGAGCATGTATGATCAATGTTCGCCTGTGTTAGGATTGCGAAATTTCCTTCAGTGAAGAGAATGAAAAACTTCGTAGAGCATGTAAGTTATTTGTTTTTCAGTTAGGGTTTCAAAATTACTGAGAGTGAAGAAAAGAAAATAGAGGCACAGAGCATCTTTGTTCCATGTTTGCCAGTTAGGGTTGCAATTACCTTCAGTGAAGATAATTAGAAACTGCGTAGAGCAAGTATGCTAGGGCTGTAAAATTACCAAGAGTGGTGAGAATAAAGAATGGCGCAGTCACCCAGAGCATGAATGTTCCTTGTTCACTAGTTAGGGTTACAAAACATGAGTGAAGGAGAATGAATAATAAGTAACAATTTAACATATAATATATATAATCTATGCGGGTGAGCGGGTCCGGTGATGGGTGAAAAATGTTCACCCGTCACCGACCCGCACCCGTACCCGTTCCACCCGTCACCCATTTTTCACCCGTTTTATACGGGTTTTTCACCCGGTTTAGGGGTCGGGTGACCGGGTGAAATGGGTACCCACGGACCCATTGCCATCCCTATTTAGAATATTTAAATGTCTAGATTTGTATTTTATTAACAAATAAATGTATTATGTAGGAACTAAGTTATCCAACGTTTAACAAAGATGATTTCTGGCATTTTAAAGGTATTAGTCACTCTTTAATTAAGTGACATTAGTTCCTTATAAAAATATGAATAATAATAATATAAAACCTATTAAATAAAAACATAGGAAGTAGATTGACTCGGTAAATTCTATATACTTTCTTCTATTCTACATTCTCTTCAAATTGAAATTCAATTGATTAAAAAAAAATTAAGTTGTTTCAAAAGATATGACAATAACAGATGCCTCAAGATCATAAGTAAACAAATATTCTTTTTTTTTAGCCACTAAATTAGTCGTACGAGGTACATAAAACCATGTGATGTCTTCAAAGTGACGAAGCTCGGATAATACGAAGTCAAGGATAACTGTTGATTCTGGGAGAAGCGAAGTGTTGACCAAACTAGTGAGATAACGTATCATTTGCTGGCTGTCTGCCAAGATGCAGAGACAAGGATGACCTTCACTAAGGGCATGGCATACTACAAACTGCAACACCAACACTCAATTGTGGATGAAAGAAGGTCAGCCACAAAACCATGAACGCCAGCAGAGAGATGGACATTATGCTGAGTAACCATAAAACCCAAGCCAAGGTGCCTGTGGGTATCTATACTTCCATCAACCAAAATGTCAACATTGTTCGGGTGCGCTATGCGATGCTCTGCTAATAACCGAGGTGGTAGCGGCCTGAGCAGATGCCAAAAATCTATCCCCTTGGCACCAGCCCCAAGCAAAAGGGACCAAACTATTGTGAGAGGACTGACAACGGGCAAACCATAAGTGCCATAGGAAAATAGTAAGTTGAGCAAGAAGCGGAGTAGGCATAGAGCTACAGTTGTGAAGAAACCAATCTGAGAAAACCAGGTCGGAATGCAACGTGGCTGGCGTTTGAACATCGATGTTGGACCAGTAGGGTCGGACTGTAGGGCAATGGACAAAAGAGTGAACTATTGTTTCGGGATTACTGTAGAAACACATGGGGCCGGAAATGAAGCATGAAGACGTCATTGAATTGTAGCTTTGCAAGGAATGAAACCATGGAGAAGCTTCCAAGCAAAAAGGCGGATACGGGGAGGGATATCACACTTCTGCAATCTCTGAAATGCCTGGCCCAATGGTGAACGATTACTAGGAGACACAGAGCCCGGCGTGGAGAGATACTTGTCTGCATGGTAGGCGGATTTGACAATGAATTGACCAGTGGGAGTGAGACCCCAAGTCCAACAATCATAGCCTGGGAGGGGGAGATACAAGGGAATTTGGGCGATAAACGAGACATAATCTGGGGTGAACCGTTGATGAAGCAAAGGTAAATTCCAGGTACCTGCATGTGTAATAAAATCTGCAACCTTGGAAGACTCCAATAGATGATGAGGAAATTTCCAAAGGAAAGGTTGTCCACCTGACTTGCCGGGAATCCAACGAGAGGTAATCAGAGTAGCAGTACCGTCAAAGATAGAGTGACGCCGACCATAATCTACCAAATTACATACGCCCATCAAGGCTTTCCAAATAGGGCTTGGGGTGGAAGAGGGATGGAGAGTCTAGAGATCGTGATGCATCAAATATTTGGCGTGGTAGAATCTGCTTAGAAGAGAAACAGGCCGCTGAAGGAAGTGCCACAGTTGTTTGGCCAAAAGAGCCCTATTAAAGGACAGCAAATCCTGAAAACTTAGGCTTCCACTGTTTAAATCCTGACAAGCAGTAGCCCAGGAGCACCAGTGAATGGAAGACTTTGATTCTGAGCCTGACCACCAAAAACGTGCAATGAGCTTCTACAACTGCTTTAAAAAGGATAGTGGGAGAGCCATGACTGACATGACGTAGGTTAGTATCACCTGAAGAACTGATTTAATGAGCACTGCCCGGCCTGCCTGCGAGACTTTCTTATTCTAAGAGTGAAGGCGTTTGTACAAGTGGTCTTTGAGATACTGAAAGACAGATGAGCAATTGTGGCCGATATGACTTGGAAATAAGTTGTCGCCTAGGAAGCCAGCAGCCGGCTGCTAGGTGAGGTGAAAATAGCGGACGGGTGGCTACAACTTACAAGGGTAACAGCTCACCAACGGCTATACATGCGCTAGCATGCAGCTGGTTGTGCTGAAATACATTTTTTTTATTTAACTATAACTTTTATATCACAATATTGGTAGGGAAATGGTGACAATCTTAGTGGTCCAACACAACCATGGATCTTTATATTTTACTTCTTTAATGATGTTTTAAAACAACACTTTTTAGCACATCTTGAATGCATTATGCATTAAAATTAATATTGAACGTATAATGTATACTTACATTCGAAATATATGTCTTTCATATACCTTTGCAGTGTTGATATATATTCGGTAGAACTTTACGTTTTAGGGTTGTTAGACATTAAACCAAAGACTTCAAACCCTAAAATAAACCTTCAATGATTTGACCTTTCTAGGGTATGATCTATCCTTACTCTTTAGGGTATCTTTTTCTTTAAATTGGTATATACCTTTATAATGTTGCAATTTATTCAGCAGAAATTTGGGGTTGAAGTTTATGGAATAGGATCATAAACCCTAGACTTCAAAACTAAAAATAAACTTTCAACGTTTAACTTTTCTAGGGTATAACCACTTCACTATTTAGGGCATTTTTTAATTCGCTATATACCTTTACAATATCCCTATTTATTCGGCATGTTGTTACGATGTCTGGTTTACGGATTATGGTCGTTAGACGCTAATCCTTAGACTTCAAACCAAAAACGAAACCTTCGAATACTTAACTTTTCCAGGATATGAGCATTCTTCAGCCTTTAGTATATCTTTTTCTTTTAATTCATTATACATCTCTATAATGTGCCACAATGTATTCGGGAAGTTTTTAGGGTTTGTGGTTAAATTTTAGGGACCATAAACTTTACACTAAAACCCTAAAAATAACCTTTCAACAGTTTAACTTTCTTATGGTATGACCATTCCCCTCTCTAAAGGTATATTTTATTAATTCATCATATACTTTATAATGTCTCAAATTATTTGTTTGTTTGCGGTTTATTTTTTTAGGGTTTTTAGACTCTAAACCGATTTCAAACCCTAAAATAAATATTCGATAGCTTAACTTTTCTAGGGTATGACCTTCCTCGCCCTTCAGTATCTTTTTTTTAATTCATCGTATTCCTTCATAATGTCCCAATTTATTCAGCAAGGTTTTAAGAATATGTAACACTCTTAATTTGGTTTGGTTTAATATTGATAGCCCAATGGGTGGATTTTCTTTACATTTGGATCAAAGGTTTATAATCCTCAGGTCTAGGCTTCCTTTCAAATTGCAGGTATTTTAATCAGGGACGTCTTGATGATTTTTGGGGCCCTGTGTTAAAATTTTAAAAGGGCCCTTATAGAATTAGATTATATAAATATAAAAAATTACTAAATTAAAATATGTGTAATGAAGCCTCTTAGTATTACATTTAAGATAAAGTTAGACATTTATATAACTTTTTTATGACAAAATCTTAAGGGATAAATCAAAATTAGGCCCCTATATAGGGCCATGTTCCGTCACCCCATTGCATGGGCAGTGAGCCGGCCCTGATGTTAACTCATGTATGAGTCATAGTTGAACGAAGAGTTGTACATGTTCATTTGATTTAGGCTTCTTCTTAAGTTTTGGTGTTGATATTGTGCTAAGTTTATATCTTGAAGATGCGTGCTTAGCCTTAACAAACATGGTTTGGGCATGTGGTGGTAACACCTATTTCAGTTATTTACTTTGTATTAACTCGATGTCTTAAGAAAGAGTAGAGTAATTAAAAATGAGTACATTATAGAAATTTGAGTGTCCACTCACTTTTTTTATAAGTTGTACTTTTTCATATAGTAGATAATACTTCTCAACCCCACAGGGCCGTGGAGTAGCTATAAAAGTTTATGTCCCACTTCTTCTATTTTTACTTTATTTTCGTAGCTATATTATTTTTTATATTCACCACCTTATTAACATCATAGCATAACACTAATTGTTAAGATATACAATGAGGTGGATGGGCCGGATGGGATATAAACAACACTAACAAAATCCGGATTTTACTTGGTTTTGGTCAAGTAATAAAGCCAGGTAGCTTAGGACGAAAAGAAAATCTTGCAAATGATCCAATTTGATCCTGATCAGCCCACACAGATGATCACACCCTATATCATATTTCAACCACCAACCTCCCCCCGAAGATCAAAAGGAACCGTCATAACTTGGGATATGTTCAATGATAAGGATTTATTTGATTTCTTAATGCATTTAAGATTTTAAAGGGTCGCATCAATAGAATATGATGTTCTAATGAATAAACAACCCTTTAATTGTACAACCATCACAGCAATAAAATGTTAACGTTATCCAATGTGTTAAACTACTCTTCTTGCCAATTGAACATGGGAGAGAAAGTCTACAAAAAAAATGAGATTCTCAACTAAGGAACAGAGCCAAGTAGATGTATAGTAAATCCTCTCTTGTAGGGACAAGTTTTCATTGGATAGAACTCACAATACAACGAGATGCTTTTTACTGATAAGGTTAGTGTTTTTTCTCAAAGAAAAAAAAGATAGGGTTATTGTTGTTTCGAAAAAAACTAGCCCATTTCTAGTTTTTAAAGCAATTGGGTCATTTCTTAGTTTGTTTAAATACTCCTGTGTGGTTATTCACTTATTTTATCTCAATTTAACAAACCAACAACTAATAATAAAATTCCGACATGCCATCCTCCATAGCTGTCTTTGGGGAGTTTATGATATGATCCAATGTGCTCAACTTGAATAAAGCTACAAATTAATTTACAAGAATAATGGTGAAGAATACATATGTAAGATCTAGCATAGTAGAGAAAAGTTTGACTATTACAACGCCGACTCAAGAAGAGAACAAATCAATACACAATATGGACAAAAATAAAGAAAAGCCTTTTATTTTACAGGACAAACCATTCATGACTAAAACTTCAATTCATCAGCAGTGTCATAATACATCAACATTTACATTCTATAGGGTAAAATTTGTATGCATCTGTCTCGTGTAAATATGTACACAAATAAATACCTGCCTTCGGGGACACCAGTACACCTTTCTTTCTGCTGTAACAACCATTACTACGCAAAATTACCCGCTAATGATAATGACCACGATAATCACCCCAGTAGGACGACACTGGCTTGTAATCAGGAGAAAACGTTGAAGGCCTGAGCCTCTCTAGCGACTTTAATGAATACATCTTCTAAAGTCGTATCAGCTATTCCCCAAGCATAGACTGCAAACCTACTCTTTGCGTTTTGAACTGCTTGGAAGACATCTGAGATTCTCACTTCCTGCTTAGGCAGCTCGAATTTCTGTGTCCCAGATATGTGGTAGATCCTTTGCGCGTTGGGAGAGAGGCTTTGAACCATGTTCCGGACTTCGTTCTCATGACTCGATTCAGTGGTCATTGTGAACACAAATGAACCTCCATATCGAGCTTTAAGCTGTCAGTGAAGTAAAATATTCAGTCATCAGGCGCTAGGTCTACGCGAGGAGTAAGATTGTTTTGGACAAAAGATTAAAAAGAAAAACCCAATACGCGAGCTTTATAGAGAGATGTCAGTGTATTATCATTAGTGATTTCTTTTGGAAAATCATACAAAGAACAACGTATAAGATGCCGAGTTGACCCACATTAAGTCTGAACTATATGTATAGAGGCGCTTTACCTCTTTCGGGTTTCCTATGCACTGTAAGCTGCCATCAACGAATATTCCTAGCCGATCACAAAGGTGCTCAGCTTCTTCCATAGAATGTGCTGTTACCCAAAAAGAAAAACCTTAGAAATAAGCCACTACATCGGTCAAAGTAAGATATACAATAAAATTAGAGTACTTAACAGGAGAGATGAGACATAGATAGTGAGACATACTTGTCAGTACGATAGCTCGGTCACGCTTTGCTCTCCTCACGACATTCCATAGGTTATTTCTTGAAGCTGGATCGAGACCAGTACTCGGCTCATCCATATAGACAACCTAAAAATCCACCACTAGTTAACACATTTACCATATCAAAATCTTTTGGTCACCAATGAATAAAATACTATCATCACAAACCTTTGGGTCTCCAATCAATGAGATGGCCACACTAAGCCTCCTTTTCATGCCACCGCTGTATTTCTTGGATAGTTTATTACCTACGCCTCCATAGAACAAATTCACACTCTTAAGAGATTCTTCAACTGCCTGTAGACAAAGAAACAAAAGACAGTGAGTGTCAGGGAAGGGAAAGAATATAAAGCACTGTATTATCCTCGACGAGACCAACAAAATTCAACTGAGCCCAGACTAGAATGACCAAACTCACACTTCACTGGACACATATGCTACGTGGGATAACATGCAGTAGAGAAGCACTACTTAGGATTTCAAAGGACTTTGTGTACAGGAGCAAATGGAGGGGAAAACTTCATCATTTAATTGCAATAGATGCGATATCTAAAGGCCATCTCAGGATATATTCTAGTCAAAGATTTTCAAGTATCAACAAAAACTAACCTGTAGCAGTGCATTGCCTTTTAAATTCTTGAGTCGTCCATAAAACATGAGATGCTCCCTTCCAGTAAGTGATTCCCACAATAAGCTGTTGAACATCCAAAGGAGAGTAGAGGAAATAAGATGCTGACGTTCTTATACAATTACCTACCCAAACCAAACCCTTCTCCCCGGAAAAAGAAAAAAACGAATTGGCTTACTCATGCTGTGGACAAACACCCATACTAGTGTATATCTCATCCATTTGGGTCAATATATCATGGCCTTCAACATAAGCTCTTCCAGAGGTTGGCTTCAACAGACCTATCATCTGAATTAGGGAGATAAGATTCATATACATAGCAAGTAGCAGTCTTAAGTGTTTTGAGACAAAATGCTGAAAGATCACTGGTCGGAAAAGTGCTGAAATGAGAAATGATTCAATAAAATAGCTATATGGAGGAAAGAGATTTCCAGTTTCTTATCCTGAGTGATACCTAAAAATACTGACAGAAAAAGTGGCAATTTTAGTGATGCAAAGCATGGGTCTTACCATGCCAATAAAAGATGTTTTCCCAGCACCATTTGGGCCCAGCATCCCAAAGCATTCACCACGTGGCAAAGCAAGTGATATTCCTTTAACTGCATTCTTTGGAGGATTCCCATCCCTGCCTGGGTAAACTTTCGCTAAGTTGTCACATATTACAGAATCATTGGTGTTTCCTTCATTCAGCATCTGCCCCACCCTCTCTCTCTGTTTGGAAAGAAGAAAACAAAAAGGGAACTATCTTGAAGTTGAAGAACAATGATGGCCTAAGCGCCATTATGTTGCCAGTCAAGAATACAAGTGAACAACCGATCTCATAAAATCGGCATCAGACATATTTACCATTGTAAATGCTATATATAATACAATCTTGCAGACCTAAAAAGTATATACACATTTTACATTATTCCAAGGGGGGTAATCATGCAGAAATAATAAACTTCACCCTCTTAGATCATGGAACCTTTATGTTAGTCATAATCAGTTACAGAACAAGAATATACATGCATCTAAATTTTCTGCAAACTCTGTTACCTCATGGAGAACATCTGGTTTTTCCAACTCAACAAAAACTTTAGAACCATTCTTTCTCAAACTTGGCTTCCGCAGGGTTGGAGATGATTTCCAGAAACGAGACAAGAAATAAAGGGGGCTCCTCTTCACACCACTTCCTGATGATACTACTGAATCCACATAAAATGCTAAAGGAAGAAGGATAAGCCACTCAATAAGCATGATAATCAAGACTTCTTTCATCCCGTTCTGATCATCGCTCAAGTTTTTCCATTCCATTCCACTGCTTCCCACAAGATTTCCCATGAAGGCATATTGCCCAAATTCATATAGGCCACGATATAAAGAAAAACCTGGGTACAGCTCCATGACAAGAATCCACCCTTCTGCAGAAAGGAAAACCAGAAAAGAAAAACAGTGAAGCAATATACCATCAAGGAGGGTAACTAGAAGCAGAGTGACCAAGTTACTATTCTTGAGACGACCTTTCTAGCCCCTCGGGAGAGACAGTACACTCTAAGGCACAATGAAGTACCTGGTCACATCCGTTTCTCTTTACATTCATTTGTCTGTATTACTAACTGGATTGCTAAAGATTCAATTGGCAGTTATAGTTGGAGAATATAGGGTTCCAATAAGAACTATATTGGGATATGAGATCTGCGTAATCTCTTCTCCGCTCCAAACTTCACCATGTTGCATATTTATTAGTTTAGTATGAAAAAATTCTATACACTTGTCTTATGCATACTGTAAAGTTTTCTTCAGGTATATATTTAGCACACACCAGAACTGGTGAGTCAAAGAAGACTTATTGAAACAGCTGTTTCTTTGTAAACATATGCCGTATCCCATCTTCACAGGGTAGCGCCCTTTCCCACTCTAAATTATTAAATTACCGCAGTCAACAAAATACTCACTTATGTAGTATCAGTTTCGTTGAGTTTCCCAACATCTTTGCATCTGTTCTAATCACAAAAACTAGAAATATACTGAAAAAGTTGAGCTATTATCTAAAACTAGCCTCGTTCTAACTTATCTCTTTATCCAGAAAAAACACATCATTAGGCCGTGGAGGCTGATTGAGCATGATGCACATTCAGATACATTTCCCAGCAAGTGGTACAAACATAAACTCAACGAAAGGAAAAGTGCTATAAGCTCTGGAAGGATGTCAGCAGTTTTAGTTCCACATAAGGGTTTCTAAATATAGTTTTTTTATTGTAAGCCATGACATGATGGTAATAATCACACAAAAGACACATGCCTGTCCTATAAAGTGAGTGAAAACTTAGATATGAAGACTTACTGGGAAATTCAGTATCTACAAGAATCGGTTCAAGAAGAAAGCCTCCTAACAGGCCAGTCCCAAATATGAGGATGTATCCAATAACTGAAAAGGTCAATAACAAAACATCAGCCATTAGCATGGAAGCGAGAGTAACCTCAAGAATTTGAATAAATAAGCCACAAAATGAAAGTCAAACCTCTGGCAGTCAAAACATTTGAGAAAAATGGTGCTACGAGGAAGGCCAATGAAATTTGCAAGTTGATGTATAAGAAATAAAATACAAACTGGATGCTGTAGTCATTCAACTTGAAAAATTTCAATCCTGCACAACAGAAGGAGCACATAAGCATATAAATAACAAATAGGATTATCATGGAGCTCTAGGGAAGCATCTAATTACCGATCAAGGATGCAAATACAACAAAGCATATCATGTAAAGTGATGAAAGAGCGAGGAAATAGGCATAAGAAATCAGCCAATAGGGTCCATCTCCAAGCCCATGCATTTTCATCATAATCCGTAGTCTATTTTGGTTTTCGTAGACCAGAAACGTCAGCACCGTCTGCACCATAGAAACAAATTAATCAGGTATATAGAACACCTTTTGAGCCACGATTTTTCATTTCAGTCTGGAAGCAGCTATCAAACCCCAAGTTTTAAGCATGGACACACAGAGTAAAGATACATAGCTTACTACAATAATCCCATTCAACTTGCAGGTTCAATATTGCAAACATGTTAGGCACTTCATCAAAGTGGATTTCAAATCATTAAGAATGAAAATGCAAATAACTTAAGGCAATATAACTCTCCCCACACTAACGTAATGACCAGCTTTTCATACTTACAGGGAACAATGCTATGATGACAAACGCGAAGAACATGGGACCAACAAGAGAGGATATATCAACATGTAGCTCAGTCCCGGGTTTGGGCATTTCTTTGATAAACTCGAATAATATTTTGGTACTAGGCCCCTGAAGAAACTGAAGATGCATTTGATACCTGCAAATATTATGAGAAGAAATATGTAACATATACTACAACATTACAGAGACATACTAGGAAAACAATCCCGGTCACCACTGCCAACAAATATGCTTGACTAATGAACAGGGAGCAAAGGCAATATTCTTTGGTGCTAAGGAATAAAAAAGTACAGTCGCTTCCAGTAGAAGCAGCATCATTGTGTTATGTAAATCTGTCTAAATTATATTAGGATGTCTTATATCCTGTGGGCAAAAATCAACTTTGGTATTGACAGATAAACTTGCTTTTAGCATCATACTGCTTAAACAAAGCAGAGTCTATCCTTCACTATGGAATCTATTCAGCAATACAATCTCTATACTATCTTCCTTCATTCTCTTTGTCCTCAACCAGCCACATAAGAGCATTTCTATGCACTTTAATTTCAAAATTATTAGTGGTTCATCCAATTGCTGAATACAGTCATTGTATATAAAGTTAAATATTAAATGATGAGGTATTCAGCAATATCTGTTGGTTCCTAACCCTTATCGTCCAAGTAAATATAGATTTTTTCAAAAATTTGACCGATACATAGGATCTATCCACATGTACAATTTTAACGGACATGCAGAGATGTTCAGAGACATATTTTTGTCACACAGCCACAACTATTTCAGTTAATAGAGAATACTGTTTCATCGCTTGCCAGATATTAGGACATCTATCTAGATAGTATGCAGTTCGTAATAAAATGTTCATTCAAGTTTCACACAAACACTATTTCATTTGAAAAGCTTGGCCGAGGGATAATCACCTATCATTTCTAAGAAATATTGAAATAAGCAAGAGACGGACAGGTGATGGAAACAGCTGGGCAAAAATGTTGGGAAAACATACCAGATTCACAGACCGAGGCACCCGAGCCATTCCAATCCGATTAAATTGATGGTATCCAGTGTCATTCTTGTAAGTTGCATTATACCATATATTGACATTAAAGTTTGCTCCAGTTGAGTTTATAAAATCATATGCTGTTAAAAAAAATAAGACATTTGAGTAAAAAGAAACTGAGACCATTATAGAAATCATAACAAGAGAAGAGGATGAATTGGCAAATGCAACCTCCAACAATTTCATTTATCTTTTTCTCTGGATTCCCTCTGCGGTAACCCTTATACAGCTCATCATTGATCTGGGAAGAACTACTGCGCCACAAATTTAGTGCTTGTGCGCATTTCACATCTGAAGGGATGAGAAGACATGAAATTTCCATGAGCTTTGGAGTTTTTTTAAATGCCTTAAGATACGATAAGAGTAGCACTTGGATATAGAAAACGGCAAAGACATGGTAAGTATATATAAGCATTTCACCTCCAACTTAAGATGAAGAAGTAACAAAGGATGTGCTATGACACAAGAAAACTATAAAAAACAAACTGGAGAAAACCATTTATTGTCTCTGTCTCAATCTATTAATCACTGCTTGCCTGTTTCCATGATGTGTGTAGTAAGGTCCAAGAAAAAGGCACATGCTAGGGGTGACACAAGCATAAAACAGGATCAACATAATACAATATGAACATTCAATAGATAGATTATGATTTGTTTACCTATCTCAAAGTTATTGTTTGAAACATTGACTTCCACAGGCAAACTAAAGTCTCGTGGACACTGAGGCTGAATCCAATACACAGGATTGCCAGGGGAGAATGCTCGATCAAAGTAAATGGTAGTATCGGGTATCGATGCAGTTCCCTGCAATTGATGCAAACGGTAAGAGAACAAAACTAGTCTATTTGAAGGCACCCATGAAGCAAAATGAAAGAGATAGTCCACACTGACTTACAAAGACGTTACTTGCCAAGCTTGCCCAGCTATCAGATGCATTCAGTGGGGAACTTTTAAGCATATAGTCTCCCAGACCTAGCAATATTTTGACGTTATTGTTGTAAGATTGGATGAAAAGAGGATAATTGGGTTAAAATTTGATGCACACAGGGACAAGACAGGGATAATACTTTGAGCTAGGGATTGATTATTCCCGGTGAGAAGAGTAATCACAGGACAGGTTCCACTAGCTCTGCATGATTCATCAGGCAAGTCTGTGGACCTCATAAAATCAGTTCTGACTGCTCTATATTCCGGAGCTGGGATTTGCAACAATCCAGGCCACTTCATAGGGCTAGTAAGCGCGCAGAATGGAGCCTGGACTGGGCTTGAGTACTCCAGCCCACATTGGTTTTCACTGTTGCAGCCACATTTATAATCTGGCTTATCTAGTTGACTATCAATTATAACTTGCAGAAGGACGAGGAGAACACATAGGAGTACTGGGAATATGATGAGAGATATATTTGAGCGCTTATTTCTTTTCTGCAAAAGAGCAAGTTAATATTAGCCGGTGGAGTGGACTTCCCAGAAAGCCATGAAATTTACTTCCTAGACTTGAAATTTCCAGAGAGCCATCACAGAATTAATTGATAATTAAAATCGAAGATAAGAACACACAACAGAGAATTCCTTGTATCTGTCTTCCATTAATTAATCTGTTCCCTTTTCAGGGATTAAAAATGCTAAGGATTTTATTCTCGCTCAAGCTCTTTACGTTATTTGTTTGCTCTCGCCAAAACTGCCGTTATGATTGGAAAACAAGTATCAAACTCAAGATACTATGTGATAACAACCTAAGCTTATTGATAGCAATATATCGAAAATGGTTAGATTATTTGAACGTTCATATTTCTGGTTTTAAACGAATAGACGCAGAAGTTCCTTACGTGCGCCGTCAAAATGCAAGCGAATGAATAGATGCAATATTTTGATGTCGTTGTTGTAGGATTGAATGAAAAAGGAAAGAAGAAAAACATAATACTCCTCATTGCCTCTCTACCTAAATCAACTGAGCAGATAGCAAGCGAAGGCATCTAAGTATCCAAATAGGCGGAACAAGACAGAAACTGAGACCTATATTTTCCAAACTGATTACTCTCACAAAGGTCAGAAAATACAGCTTCAGAAACTAATGTCGATCTTCCTGCAAAGAATAAGAGAGGATCGAAAGAGGAAAGGAACCTGAAATGTAAGATTTTTCCGGAGAAGAGCATCGGCCTGAGTCCAGTAGCTTGCCTTCCCCATGATCTCTTTCTTTCAGTCTTCGGCTCTGGATTTTCAGTTTTCTGGCAATTCAGCTGAAAGGAGGGAGTTCAAACTAACCCCGTCGGAGACGGAGAGGATAGAAGAGAGAAGGAGGCGCCCTTTTTATAACTAAGCTGCTGCCCAGTTTCTTTATCAAACTGAATTCCATTTTATAGTCCAGTTTAGGAGATGAATATGTACAGTACAGCCTCCTCAAGTGGGACCGGCTCGGTTTGAACTCGGCTCCGTGGGATGGCTTCAGAGCCGTACGTATACCCGAGCAAGTGACGATAATACCCTATACTATAGTTCGCTTCATTCGATCCGGTTGTTGTGAACTTGTGAACGTGTGTACCACTTCCTCGAAATACATAAGTGATTCTACACTCTTAGATAATTGAAAAATAAACATATTATTGGTGTGGAATCCATCATAATTTTCTATCATTAATTAAATAAGTAACACTTTATAAATCAATCATAATAATAACTATAATTTAATAATATTTTTGTTGATATGACACCTACAAAAAATTAAAGAAACTCTCTACCATCATGGATGCCCTTAACAACTTACTCCCAGTTCACAATTGTCCCCCGTTATTCAGTTTTTAAATATTTGATGAAAGAAAGGATAGCTAAAATTAGGCAATTAAAGAAAGGATAGCTAAAATTAGGCAATTAATAAATTTTGGATGTTTTTTAACACCACACCGATGGTTAGAAATTATATATTTCATATATTAATTTGATAACCTAATGTCTAATTTGTACAACAAATGTCTTGATTGTCTAAACATAAAGTATTTTGCCTGTCTTAAAAATAAATAGAATTGAAAATTCTCTCACTGGCCGAGAGGGTCCAAAGAATTCTTTGTGTTTAGTTTCACTTGCATGATTCTTAGACAGGAGCAACATCATTACAATGAGTTCATCGTCATTATGTTTTGCATGTGGCATTTGACTTACCTTTCTACCAGAAATCTCTATTCCACCATTCCACATCACGCAAGGTTTTCCATCACAACTACCTTTCAATTTTCCCCTTCACGGCCCAAACAATGGCAGCTAGCTATCAATCCCAAAGGTGTTGAGGATATAGCTGATCGTTGTGCAAATCTATCTCTTACTAAAGACGAAAGCTCATTCTTCAACATTGATAATCTACTAGACCAATCTACCTACCTCAACTTCAAGCGCATCATTATCTTGTTTGCTTCTAGGAACACGGACATTCGTGTCTTGGAAGTAACCTTTGACAAAGCATGACAATTGTAGGATCAAATAAGGGTGAGATTTAGCGAAAGGAATCTGTTTGTTTTTTAGCTGGGCTATTAAGCAAATCTCAATGAGATATTTAATCGTGGGCCTTGGATTTTTGATAATGCTCTGCTGGTTCTTCATAGGTTATGTCCCAATAAAGCGTCAAAGGATCATGATTTCAGGTTCATCACTTTCTGGTTCCATATCCATAATGTTCCTTTCGCCCTTTGACATAAAACTTTTGCTCAACGTTTGGCTATTTAGTTAGGCACCTTCATCAAGTTTAATAACGAAAAGACTCATTTCAGTGGTGAATTTTTAAGAGTGAAAGTCAGACATGACATATGCATAGGGTCTTGTGGATGAAACCACCCTAGCTAGTGGATTGCCCGATTAGGATTTTGGAGTGTGACTCTCTGGAGAGTGGGAGAAAGGAAGAGAAATTTGGAAAAGGTTATGGACGGTAGTTCATTGTGAGACGCCTGGAGGCACAACAAGGAAAGACCACAGGGTAAGAAAGGCCGGGGAAAATCTCAAACCCAAGCTTGAAAGCATAGGTCATTGGTGATTGATTTGAGTGTATGCAAAGACAATGATGAAGGAATGTATGGGGCAACTTTCAGGGCTTCCGGAGGTTGTCGTAAGGAATGACCAGACTATAGGTAGACTGCAGTAAGGAGAGCGCTTGTGGCAGTCATACTGCCACCCCCTGCTCTTGATTATCTAAGTTTTATTTATCTTTTTGTAATGGTTGTTTTGAAGGACTTATGGTATGCTTTTCGTAGTTATCTTATGTTGTATGTTAGAATAAGATAGTTTACTTCTGTCATATTTTTTAAGTTAGAATGGTTTGTGACCGGGATGGAAAACCTTCGGGACTCTGATGAGATAGGATGGTTGAAGTGCATCAAAAGTTGTACTTCTTGTCTAGATTTCGGATTTATCCCCGATTCCTCTATTCGAGTTGTCTTACCCTTATACATATTATTATTAATAATATTTCACCTCTTGTGAAAAAAAAAGAATAAATAAATAGAATTGAAACTAAACTACTTTTAACGTTGGTAAATAAATGCTTTGAATTTTAATCAAATTTAATCTATGCAAATTTAAAAACTAAACCATAACTTGACTTTTTTTTTACTTAGGTGCATAAAATTATTGGCTAGTTAAAAAAAATCTATTCCACTTTCACCCGTTTACCAGTAGACGAAATTTAGGAATATTAGAGTAACTTTTTTTTACAAAAAAAAACTTAAAAAAGAGAAAAAAAAAAGTATCGCTCAATATTGAAAACCATCACCATTTCAAATCAATCTTTAACATTGTAATCAAACTGACTCGATCATAAAGCATAACATTATTCATTTAAATTAATGAAGTGATACTTTCCCCTAATAAAGATCGTATCTATCACTCAAATCTTATCAACATGACCTATAAAATTTAAAAACATCACAACTTTACTTAACTTGTTTCTATGGAATTGAGTAATATTTCTTTCAAATAAATCTTTCAAATAAAGCTAGTACTTTTTCACTCAAATTTTATCATCTTTTTATCCAACAGTTGATGAAATAGTATATTTCACTCAAATCCTATCATCTTTTAATTTGACAATTACTTCCTTACATGAAGTTAAAAACATAAATCAATCTGATTTGAATACGTCACCTCAAACTTTTTGCAACTCTCTAAATATATACAATTTTTTATTAAAACAGTATAGCGTACTTCACTTTTTTTTTATTAAGTGATATCATTTGTTGAAGATATATTTTTGTACCCTTATTTGTGTGGTATATTAAACTCTTTTATTTTCAAAACTTTCATGAAAATAAATTTATCAAATTTATTTGGTCATATAAGTTTTAAGTGTCAAGAATAACAGATTATGTTTTATTCTTCAAGATTATTATTACCATTTGTTGTTTTTACATTGTCTATTTATTGATAAACTTTGACTATATAAATAAATACATCGTACGTTAAAAGAAGCAAAAAATAATAAGTTAGATATGACGAGTTCAGGAGACGAACCATAATGTCTTCTTAACTTAAAGGATAGACTCACTTGATTTGGTGAAGGTAAGTTATAGAATAGGAATGGAATATGACAGGGACGACAAAGGCATTTGGTTTGGTCAATATATCTTACTTTTTTTTAAACACAGTACAATATTTTACTTATTGTTCTTTATAAGATGAAGAAAATAAAGATCTGTAATATAGTTTGAGAGAAAATTACATTGTTCATATACTCTGCACGACTCTACCGTGTATATTTTGCATTTTATACATAAATCTTATAATTTAAAAGAATGGAAAATGACAACGACGACAACGCACTTTGATTCGTTAAGGTATGTTATAAAATAATTCGGTCAAAAGTACAAAGGAAAATTAACACTAACTGCAGCTTCGTCCGTTTCTAAAAAATATATATATATATATAAAAACAAACAAAAAACAAGCTTTGACCTTTCTGTGAGTGTTTGAAGGAAGCTATCTCATATTTAGTGAGATTCAAAATTCCTGGCCGTTAGTCCACACAATTGAACCTTCGTGCATGATCGTGTTTGTTATAATATTAATTATAGTCTTTGAGTAGTCTTTTTTAAATAGCATATGTATAGGCAAATAAAAGAAACAAATAAAAATAGTTGAAAGAAAGACTACATAAAAGCGAACTAAAACAAATCTTTAATATTATTTTAAAAATAGAAGAATGTAAATACTTAATTAGTTTTATATTATAACACGGTTTTATTGATAATATAATGTTATTGGAAATATCTATTAAATCAATAATGTACTTTCACATCTAATCTAAATTTTATTAGTTTAAAATCTATGGAAAAATCTAATTTAAAATGAGTATAGGGTTAATACCTCATTTATGACACTCAAGACCTAGATAAACCAATACCTTGTTGGTTCAGTAGTATTGGGACTAAACTTCGTAGGGAGAACCACCGTTCGATCCCCGCAACAGCTATTGGGAGGGGACTGGAACCTATCCACCCAGAACTGATTCTCGATCCAGATGTAGTCCAATAGGCGAACCGAGTGATAGACCAAAAAGAAAGACCTAGATAAATTCTCTAAGATTTACGAGCTGATTCAATAAACACCTTAGCTTAATAGCGGTAAAAAAGGAATTCGCTACAAAATTCCCTTTACTAATAATATAAGTTCAAAATACAATAAACATAAATCAGGCATAATGTTTGTTAATGTAAGAATAAATAATAGACAAAATTATTGTTATACAAGCATTCAAATTTTATTCTCATATATTAGTTGTTTTACTTTTTGGCATACTTTTTTACACATTTGAAGAAAGTAAAAAGTTTTCACTGGGGGAGTATTTGGTTAGTACTAGCTTGGGAAATAAAATGGAACCTAGGAATGTAGGGAAAATGAAAAGAATATTATTAAATTTTCCTGTTTGGTTCATGCAATGGAATAACAAATGAATTATCAATCTATTGTTGTTGGTCAAACAATAAATGGTTGTCGGTCAATTGTCACCAATTGTAGATTAATATGATTATTATTCCCTCCGTACAATAATTGTCATTTTGATGTGAATCTTGTTCAAAAATATAAGATATTCTAGTTTTTTGACACACTTTTTTTCACTTTTGATCCTACCATTCAATACTAAAATAATAATTATCTAGATAGAAAATAAAAAGTAGGAGTACATAGATCATTTTTCTACTTTTCTCAATTAGCGTGCAAGTTTCTAAACGACAAATATTGTTGAACGAAGGGAGTAGTCACTAACCAATACTGGTTTGTGAAGTGTAAAGTGTATATAAAAAAGACAAACATTTTGATTCTCTTTCCATTATAGGTATAAACGAGCACCCATTTAGACCATCCTTAAAGGTGATAAGTGTAGTTCTTCTCAAAGTGAGTGTGGGAAGGGTGTTCTTTTTTTTAGTTAACTTGTGATATTCATATAAATAAGGAAATACAGAAAAAATACATCATACAACCAGATGGAGGAACTAGCACCCTCTCATCCTGCTAGGTCCTGATCTAACTTACATGCCAAAATAAAACGGAAGTATAGTGATGAGCTAAAAGAAGCCAAGAAAATAGTCAACATATAAGGACTACTTTGGCTAAGCCAATAGTCTGAGCTTGAAGAACATCCAGTGATGCAATCAATGACTAAACAAGAAAAGAAAAGTTTTCAAAATATGCCCGTTAGTCTCTGAGGAACGCGCCTCACGCGCGTCCTCCCCCCCCTATTCCGAATCGTTCTCCTTCAATTCCCCCCCCCCTCCGTCGCCGGCGCACTGGATTCCAGTTCCTCTGTCTTCTCCTTTCAATTCCGTCGCCGTCGCAGTGGCTTCCAGAGCCGCCCCGCGGTGCTGCCCGCCCTCCCCTTGCCGAGATGCCGAAGAGAAGACCAGGGACGCGGTCTACCAATTCGAGCTCGCCGGTGCCACCATCTCTGCCGCCTTCCGTCGGAGCTGCCCCTGCCCCGTCACCGGTTCACGTTGGTGAGGTCCATGGCGGTGAAGAAGCAAAGAATCCCCCCCTTGTTGAATCGGCTGCTGTTGACGTCGAAGCCTCTGTTGCAGCGGCGCTCCAAACTTCCCAGTCGCTTGAAGAAATGGCTCTCCCTGCTGGAGCTGTAAGTGGTGGAGACCCCTCTGTTTCCCCTCGCCCCGGTGCAAATTTGGTAGATTCTGCTAGCTTGTTTGTTGGTTGTGAGCAGAGGCCTGCTTCCTCTGATAGTGGGACTGCGGTACTTCCAAACTTGGGGTCAGCAGGTCGTACACCCCCCAAGGTCAATGAGTCTATTGTCTCCATGGTCAACACATTGACCAGTGAGGAGAATGCTCCAGTGGGCGAGGCGCAACTTGGGGCATCTGCCCCGTCCTTGGTCGATTCCACGGCACTGCCAGATTCTGACGCAAGTGGTCACCCGGATGTTATCTTTCATAGCAACGGGGCAGTCCAAAAAGCCTCTGGAGGTCTCCCTCTTACTGCCCCCGCCATCGAATTAGTTGTTGACATCTCAGGCCCTCCAGTTGATGCAGCCCTGCAGGAGTATCTTACCCAGACAGATCCTATTCCCACCGGAGCCGCGGACAAGGACTTTCCCCCACTCCCCAGAGGCCCGGGTGTTGGCAAGAGAACTGCTTGGGCCAAAAGAACCCCCCGACCTATCCCATCAGGCAAAGCTCCCGCAGGTAAGAATACTAATCCCTCCTTTCTAGATATGCTTCTGGCCAAACAGAAATTGAGTTGCGGTATGTCGCTTCGATTAGATAGCAATGACTCAATAGACTCAGATAGTCCTTATGTTACCATCGAAGAGAATGATTTATTGCCTGAAATTGACTATTGGAAAAATGCTTTAGTTGGACATATCTGGGGTAAAAAATTTAGCTTCAACATTGTTAGAGAATATGTGAAAAGAGCGTGGAGCTTTGTAGCTACCCCCCAAATCCTGCTTCACGATGAGGGTTGGTTCTTATTTCGGTTCGATAAAGAGGAGGACTTACAACAAGTGTTAGACAAGGGCCCTTGGCTCCTTTATTCATCCCCTCTGGTTCTGAAGAAATGGTCTCCCGACTTCTCCTTTAACCCGAAAGACCTTAATCGCATTCCTGTATGGATTCAGCTCCCAAGTCTCCATACAAGCCTTTGGTCCCAATCAAGCCTAAAGAAAATCTGCTCAAAAATCGGCTCTCCGCTTCATACCGACCAATCTATGGCCTCTAAGACTAGAATTTCATATGCGAGAATCCTTGTCGAGGTCGATTTCAATCTTGAGCTAGTTAGAGAGATAGAAATTCGCGCCCCCAGCGGATCTCTTTTCCAGAAAGTTGTTTACGAATGGGAACCTATTTCCTGCTCCTCTTGTAGCCTTCTTGGCCATTCCTCTGCCCGCTGTCCTTCTATCAACTCCGGACCCCCCAGCTCCGGACGAACCTCTAAACCCTTGTTGGAGCTCCCAAACCAAATTCCGAAGGCCTCCTCTCTAGCTCAGAATGGCGTGAAGGCCACTCCTGAGCAGGCCTTGGCAACCCACCATAAGACCAAGACCCCATCCATAGCGGCTGCCTCCTCGCCGTCTGTTCCTCTTACCACAACCCTTCCTCATTTGACCACTCAGCCTGGCCCCGACTTAACTGCCCATGCTTCCCACTCAATCCAGTTGCCCTCTGTCACCCCCCGCCCCCTTGACCCCCTCTCCTCTTCCTCCTCATACCCCCCTGATGTGATGACTTCCCCATCCCTTCAGCTTGTGCTCTCTCCCAACCCTGAGGCAACCTGGCAGGTGGTCCCCCCGAATGGTAAGAAAACTGTTGGCAAGACCCCTTTATCTGGCCCGGAGGAGCACTCGCTCCAGCTTATTAACTCCTTTGACGCTCTTGAGACGGGTATCACCCCCGCTACCCCCTCCTCACACCAGACCCCCTCCATATGAATCTTGCAATATGGAATATTAGGGGCTGTAACGATCACCCCAAGCTCCTTGAAATCCAAAAATTTGTGGCCAACAACAATCTGTGTGCGTTCGGTCTCCTCGAAACCCATGTCTCGCTCGACAACCACCTTCCCATCCTTGGCCGTTTCTTTCCTACCTGGAGTTTTCATCATAACTACGAGGCTGATAATTATGGCCGCATTTGGATTCTCTACAACCCCTCCATCATCACTCTCTCCCCCTCCACTGCACCGACCAAATCCTCTCCTGTAAGGCGTCCATTATGGGTACAATGGACTTTACCCTCTCAGTAGTCTATGGGAGAAACAACCCTGCTATTAGAGCTCAGCTGTGGGAGGACATCTCCAACCTCAACCAAAGCATTTCAGGCCCCTGGGTGGTGGCTGGGGATTTTAATAATATCCTTTTCGCCCAAGATAGGCTAAGCAGTCGCACCCCTCACCATAGAGATTATCGTGACTTTGCGGAGTGTGTCTCAAGGGCAGAGTTGCAGGACCTCCGATACTATGGGCGCTTCTTCACCTGGTGGAACAACCAATACAATCACGGACGCATCCACGGGAAGATTGACAGGGTTTTAGTCAACGAGGAATGGATCCTAGCTTACCCCACCAGCTTTGCTTCCTTCCTTCCTCCATTGGTGTCTGACCACAGCCCCATGATCATTTCCTTCCCTGCGCCCGCACATCGTAAAGAAGGTTCAAATTCCTCAACCTGTGGACCAAAGACCCCTCCTTCCTTCCTTTGGTACGTGAAGCGTGGGAGCCCCCCCCAGCCGGAAGCCGGCTCTTCTCTATCGTCCAAAGACTTCGGTTCCTTAGAACTGGACTCATTAAGCTCCATAAGACTGAATTTGGGTCCATAGGGGAGAAAGGCCAAACCATCAGAAATGATCTTGGTAATGTTCAGAGGCGCTTGGATGAGGACCCATGGAACCCTACCCTTATCTCCCTGGAGAAAACCCTAAGGCACAAGCTCCTAAATAGGGACGCCCACGAGCTACTTTTCCTTCGCCAGCTATCGAAGGCTAGGTGCTTAAAATGGCAGACTCAAACACCTCCTTCTTTCATAGATCCATTAAGGCTAGGAGAAATAAAAACTCTATTGCGGCTGTTGTTAACAACTCTGGAGAAACCATTAAGGACCCTACGGAAATCGAGAACTGCTTAGTGGCCCACTTCCATCATGCGTTAGGCACTAGGGCTTCCCCCCAGTACACTCTTTCGGATCTCAATTTAGACTCCGTTAGAACTCTGGATCAATCTTCTTGGGCCCATCTCACCCGCCCGGTGGATAACAATGATATTAAATCCGCTCTCCTCTCCATAGGAGACGAAAAAGCCCCAGGCCCGGATGGGTACACATCAAAGTTTTTTAAAGCTGCTTGGGACATTATTGGAGGGGACGTCTGCATAGCTATCAAAAGTTTCTTCCATAGTGGTCGGATGCTCAAAGAAATTAATGCCACTCTCATCACCCTTATCCCCAAATCTGACAACGCCTTGGCCCCAGGCGACTACAGGCCTATCTCTTGCTGCAACACTCTGTACAAGATCATAAGTAAGATTTTGGCCGACAGGCTTAAAAATGTCCTACCTGTTCTGGTCAACCCCAGCCAAGGAGCCTTCATAAAAGGCCGCCTTATATCAGATAACATTCAGCTATGTTCGTGCCTTATGAAAAATTACCAGAGAGCTCACGTCTCCCCTCGCTGCACTATGAAAGTGGATATTAGGAAGGCTTTTGACTCCGTTGACTGGGGTTTCCTCCAGGACACTCTCTCGTTCCTAAACTTCCCCCATGAGTTCAGTAATTGGATCCTTCAGTGCGTCACCACCACCTCCTTCTCTATCAACATTAATGGCTCTCCCTCGACTTCGTTCAGAGGGAAGAGAGGGTTGCGCCAAGGCGATCCCCTTTCCCCCTATTTGTTTGCCCTCGTAATGGATATGCTCTCCCGTCTTCTTGACCAGCTTTACACCGCTCCAGGCTTTCACTATCACCCGTCTTGCAAATCCCTCCGTATCACTCACCTTTTCTTCGCTGATGATGCCCTTTTATTCTGTAGGGGTGATCAGAGCTCCATCTCACTC